>RJWJ010012433.1:0-42115 GCA_004363605.1 Indri indri | reverse complement strand
ATTCAACTCACTTTTCATTTTTCTTAGACTAAGACTTGTCCATTACCTTCAAATTTTGCAAGCCTTTGACTAGTGATGTATGAGAAAAGTTCCTGAATCTTTCTGGGCCTTACTTATGCTTCTAAGTGTTCGTCATTAGTAATAAGCTTAGGAGTCTCCATATGAATCAGGGAAGCAGAGAAAATAAGTCTGAAAAATGCGAAGAACAAAGAAAAATGAGGAACAGAGTGACACAGGGAAATGGAGGGTCCAGTGCTTCATAGTTCCAATTCCTACCAGGGGCTGGAATACATGTCTCATGTCTGACCATGGGATCAGTGCTAGCTATCTAAATATGCTAGTGTTGCTCCATGAATTAATATAAATATATTTGGAGACAGGATACGTCTCAGGAGTTTTGCAGAGCTTTGCCCTGAAGGAATATGTGAACATGTTGGTTTGCATATCAAATGCTGTTGCCCCTCAGGAGGGCGTCTCTGAAAGACAGTAGCAGCTCTATTCCAAAAGGTGCCGTGTTTCTCAGACCTAAAGGTTTGGATTTGCTTTGTAAAGCAAAGCAAATCTGTTAAAAACTACAGGATGAGAGCTGATAAAAGAGTGCCTGCCCTGAACAGACAGCTGCCGGAACAGCCCGCCTATGGCTAAAAGCAAGGGGCACTTCCTGCTTAAAACTCTGGACTATCTGTCTCCATTCACAATAACCTGATAAAGAAAATATGGAGCCAATATATCTCTGTTTAACCCCTCTGTTAAGTGGTAAATTTACCTTAGAACTTAGAAGTTAATCTTTGAAAGATTTTGTAACCATTTGTACATGTAGATAGAATTAGTTAAGGGAAAGCCTTTTGAAAAACTGTTAACCTAAGAGGAACTACCTGCTGTTGTGTAAAACTGTTACCCCTGGCAACCAATCACTGTTACCTATAAATGACCATGTAAGACTTCATTTGTGGCCTTTTGAGATTGACAGAGAGATCCAAGGCCCCATGAGCACCCACTTTGCCTATAATCTTAATAAATTTATAAAACTATACCTTTGTCTCTGTGTATTCTTTTATTTCCACTATTTTCCATTTTCTATTACTTTCTTATCCCTTGCAACCCTACCAAAGGGACCTGGCTTTTTGCAGGGAGCTTGGCCACCTCCCTGCATGCTAGCTCAAGTTACTTTCTAAACATCATTAAATGGTTAGTAATTATTATAAAATTTAAATTATTTTTTCCAATATTCATAGCAGAGTTGTAAATTGTCCATGGAACATCAGAACTCCATGGAACAAAAGTTAAAAGACACCAATATGGGATTTTAGAATTAGAAGAAGTCTGAGGACTTATCCAGTCCAGTATTTTCTAAAGTGTGGTATGTCTACTGCAGGTGGTGTCGGAGATCATTTTATGTCATTTTATGGGTGAATAGTTTAAAATATTTAATAGTTATTTATTTTTTTTTTTTTTTTGAGACAGAGTCTCACTCTGTTGCCCTGGCTAGAGTGAGTGCCATGGCGTTAGCCTAGCTCAAAGCAACCTCAAACTCCTGGGCTCAAGCGATCCTTCTGCCTCAGCCTCCCGAGTAGCTGGGACTACAGGCATGTGCCACCATGCCCGGCTAACTTTTTTTTCTATTTATTTTTAGTTGTCCAGATAATTTCTTTCTATTTTTTTTGTAGAGACGGGGTCTCGCTCTAGCTCAGGCTGGTCTCAAACTCCTGAGCTCAAATAATCCGCCCGCCTCAGCCTCCCAGAGTGCTAGGATTACAGGTGTGAGCCACCACACCCGGCCTTAATAGTTCTTTTAATGCTTATTAGAAAAATAATAAGCACAGCAAACCTGTTATTTCATGGATATTATTGCTTAGGACAAGGCTAAATATAAGTTAAAAAAAAAAAACAATTTCTGTTTCCAGTATTTGTGGATCATTTTGATCATTCTGTGGATAACAATTACAAACTCTGGGTAAAATATTTTCTAAAACAATTGTTTGAAGGCACCAGAAAGTGGGTAAAAGGCAGGTGAGGTATAAACTGGAGAGAGTTTGACTCTTGAAAGAGTTGTCTCACTCCATATTGGGTGAGATCCATTTATATCATATTCCACCTGAGGGAATTCTCTAGCCTGTGCAACACTCAAAAGACAGAGCTCCAGCAGAAAAGCATAACCTTATTGGCCTTAAAAATCAGATGACAGAGTTCAGAGCTTCCAGAGTAGCGAGAAATTGAGGTCAGAAGTTCTGAAAAGGAAGGAACCACAGAAAGGGATTCTCAAATCTGCAAATGAAATCCCCTCAAATCCTTGGCTCTCTCCTGACCTGTAAGTGTTTAGGAAAAAGCACCAAGTTGTCCAGGGAGGATATGATAGCTGGAAAGCCAAAAGAACTAAACAGAGGTTTCAGCAACTGCTTACCACAGGGAAGACAGATTTTGGAGTTTGAGTCCCACAAATTTAGAAAGGCATGGAAAAAATCTTGGGCTTTCCATCAGAATCTCAGAAAGGCAATGATTTGAAATAAAGATCACATGCTAGGAGTAAGGGAGTTAACCTAGGATTAAGTGCAAAGCCAATATGGATATGCTGTAAAAAATACTAAAACCAAAACTCCAAAATGCAAAGGTGTACTACTAGTAATTTAACTTTTTGCTAGAACAAAACACTCTTCAAAAAGCAGTAATAAAACCCAGAACTTCTACAACATATTATCCATAATGACCAGTGTACATGAAAAATTAGACATGTAAAAACAAAACAAAACAGGGAAATGTGACCCATATTAAGTTAAAGAATCAATAAATACAAACCAACCCTAAGATGATTCAGATGTTGGAATGAGTAGACAAGGACTTTAAAGAAGTCTTTGTAAACACATTCGAGAAACTTAAAATAAAATATGATCATAATGAATAAATAGAAGAGCAGCAGAGAAATAAAAACTTTAAAGAAAAGGAACCCAGTGAAAGTACTATAATTACAAAGAGGAATATCTCACATTTTAAAGTTCACAGGGTCAGATCTTAGTAGCTGAATAGTTAGTAAAATTTTAGATAGATCATCATAAAAATTGAATCTGGAGAATAGAGAAAAAAACAGATGGAATAAAAATAAACAGAGTCTTAGTGAGGTGTGAAATAATGCCAAATGGAAAATTATTTAAAAGCACATTGGATGAAGAATGCCCAGGATAAGTAATTCATGTAGAGAGAAGGTGGGTTACTGACTACCTAGAGCTGGAATGTGGAGAAGAAAAATGGGGAGTGACTGCTAATGGGCAAATGACCTACTTTTGTGGTGATGAAATGTTATAAAATTAAAGTGTGATATACAAATCTGTGAATAGACTAAAAACTATTGAATTTTGCACTTTAAATAGGCGAATTTTATGGTATGTGAATTAAATCTCTCTATAATGCTATTAAAAATACTGACTAAGAGTTTTTCAAATTGTGTCAGCCACAAATCCAAAAAGCTTAGCAAACTTCAAGCAGGATAAATACAGTGGAAAGCACTGCTAAAAATAAAAGATAAAGAGAAAATTCTAAAATGACAAAAGAGAGAAAGAAAGAGAAAACACACTATATACAGGAAACCAGCAATATGAATATGAGGCGATTCAGATCACAAACAGTGAAGGTCAGAAGACAATAGCATGGCTAAAAAGAAAGCTGAATTTTACAGATGCAGATGGTCCCTTACTTATGGTGGTTTGACTTAGGCTTTTCAACTTTACTATGGTGCAAAAGTGATATACATTCAGTAGGAAGCAAACTTTAAGTACCTATACAACCATTCTGTTTTTCATTTTCAGTACAGCATTTAATAAATTGCATGAGATGTTCAACAAATTATTATAAAATAGGCTTTGTGGTAGATAATTTTGCCTATCTGTAGGCTAATGTAAGTGTTTTGAGCACACTTAAGGTAGGCTAGGCTAAGTAAGCTATGATGTTAGGCTAAATGCATTAAACGTATTTTTGACTTTTGATATTTTCCACTTGCAATGGGTTTATCAGGATGTACCTCCATCATAAGGTGAGAAGCATCTGTACTATATTCAGTGAAAATGTCTTGCAAAAATGAAAGTAAAATAAAGTCATTTTCAAATAAATGAAAGTCAAGGTAATTAGTCACACCTGACTTGCACTACAAGCACTACTAAAGGAAATTCTTCAAATTAAAAGAAAATCATATCAGATAGAAATTTAGCTCTACAGAAAGGAATAGAGCACAGAAATGACAAGCAAATGGTTTAATAAAAATATTGTCTTTCTTTTGCTTAAACTCTTTAAAACCTATTTGAAAGTTTAAGAAGAAATAATACAATATATTATGGGATTTAAAGTATATAGAGACATAGAACACATGTTAACAATAGCACAAGGACAAGAAGGAATATAAACACAATTATACTATTGTAAGTTTCTAATATGTGAAGTGAGATAATATTAATTCAAGGTAGACAGTAATAAATTAAGGCTGTATGTTCTGATCCCTAGAGCAATCATTAAAAAAATACAAAAAGATATAGCTGAAATCCAATAAAAGGGATAGAATGAAATACTAAAAAACATTGTATTAACCCAAAGTAAAAATAAAGAAAGTGAAACCTAGGAAAGGAAAGACAAATAAGAACATTATGGGTTTAAACCAAACCCATAGCGATAATTACGTTAAATGTAAATGGATTCAATTATTAAAATAAAAGGAAGAGATTGCCAGATTAAACAAAAGTAAGGCCCAAATACATACAGTTTATAAAAAACTCACTTTAAATATAAAGACTCAGGTGGGGCGCGGCGGCTCACGCCTGTAATCCTAGCACTCTGGGAGGCCGAGGCGGGAGGATTATTTGAGCTCAGGAGTTTGAAACCAGCCTGAGCTAGAGCGAGACCCCGTCTCTACTAAAAATAGAAAGAAATTAATCAGACGACTAAAAATATATAGAAAAAATTAGCCGGGCATGGTGGTGCATGCCTGTAGTCCCAGCTACTCGGGAGGCTGAGGCAGAAGGATCGCTTGAGCCCAGGAGTTTGAGGTTGCTGTGAGCTAGGCTGACGCCACGGCACCCACTCTAGCCCAGGCAAAAGAGTGAGACTCTGTCTCAAAAAAAAAAATATATATATATATATAAAGACTTAGATGAAAAGTGAAAATGGAAAAAAAGGTATACTATGCAAACACTAATCACAAGATATCAGATGTGGCTATAGTAATAACAGACAAAGTAAGTATCTTGACAAGGAATAACATCAGCAATAAAGGAGACATTTAGTAAGGATGAAAGGATTTTGCCTAATAACAGATTTTCAAACTATTTCTGTTAAAAATGATGGAACTAAAAGATAAATGGACAAATCCAAAATCATAGATAGAAATTTTAACATTTAATTATGAGTATGTGATAAAATAAGTAGACAAATCTATCTAAATCTAACAATTAATTCTGGAATATACACTCTTTTCAATAATACAGGAAATTCAACAAAATAGACTATATTCTGGGCTATAAAATGAGTCTCAATAAATTTCAAAAATCTAAAGTTACACTGAGTATGTTATCTGACCACAGTGAAATAAACAGAATAAAACAACTAAAAATATCTAGTAAAATCTCCAATTATTTGGAAATAAGTTAACAAACTTTTAAATAGTTACGATTCAAAGAAGAAATCACATGGAAAATTTGGAAATATTTCAAATTGAATGATAATAAAAACACAACCTATGGGTGCCATTAAATCAGTACTTAAAGAGAAATTTATAGTTTAAATACTTTTTAATAAGAAAGAAAGAAATAAAGTAAGGGAGGAAGGGAAGAAGGAAGGAAGGGAGAGGAAAAAGGAGAAAAGGAGGGAAGGAGGGAGAAAATCAGTGATATGTTTCCACTTTAATTAGCTGACAAAAGAAGAGCAAATTAAACCCAAAGTGGAAGAAAGGAAATAATAAATATGAGTAGAAATAAAGTAGAAAAAAGCCAAAATTTGTTTCTATGAAAAGATTGATAAAATTGATCAACTTTTAGCTAGACCGGTAAAGAAAGAGGGGGAGCAGGGAGAAGGGAATACACAAATTACCAATATAAGGAATGAAAAAAAGGATATATACAGATCCTGCAGTTGTTAAAGGAGTACTGCAGAATCTTTATGCCATTTAATTCAATAATAGATGAAATGGAAAAATTCCTTGGAAAGCACAACTTACCAAAATGTACTAAAAGGGTAGAAAATTTTGAATAGCCTTATACTGTCCAAGAAATTTAATTCATAATTACAAACCTTGTACAAAGAAAATTTCAGATCCAAATTACTGGTGAGTTCTATCAAACATTTAAAGGGAAATAATATTAACCTTACATATTCTCTTCTGCAAAATAGAGGAGACAGAGGCACTTTCCAATTTGTTTTAAGAGGGCAGATGGCCTTTATATCAAAAAGACATTACATTTTTAAAAAATCTAAAAATCAATATGCCTGCTCTTGCCACTTCTTTTCAACATTTAGAAGGAATTATCCAGTGCCATAAGGCAAGAAAAAGAAATGCAAGTCATAAAGATTGGAAAGAACAAAGTAGAGTTGTCTTTATTCACAGACAACATGACTTCTCACATAGAAAATCCTAAGGAGTCAAGCCCTCCTATTGTGCTTGGCAGTGTGTTGGGCACAGGGATAACATATGACCATGTCACACATAAAGCCTGTGCTCTCAAAACTCACAGTCAAGTAGCAGATGGGCAGTTAGGACAGAATGTGATGGATGCTGTGGAGGAGGAAGGACAACAGGCCATGGAAGTGAAAGATCAATGGCCAAGGGCAAGAAGAACCAGCTTTGAATATTGGTAAACCCTAATTAAAATTTGTGATAAGTCTTAAATATACTTTTATATCTTAAAAGAAACCATACTGCAAATATGTGAGTATGGGATTTAGATTATTTTCCTATCACTGAGCATGAAGAGAACTGAAAGAGTATAGGATAAGGTCAAATAAAATGGCTGCTTTTCTATGTACCTCCTATTGTGATTTTTCTGTGCAACACCTTTTACTCCTCCTTCCCTACCCTGCCTAAGTGATAACTGATGTCAAAGGTCAAGTAGGAAAACAAGACGCTGGTCTCCTACAGCCTGGAGGTTTAATAGTTTGCACAGAAAATAACAGTTTCTGTCCAAGGCAGGGTCCTTTTTTCCCCCAGAATATTATGGGGGTACAAATATTTTGGTTACATAAATTGTTTTTGTACCATTTGAATCAAAGTTATAAGTGTACCCATCCCCAGATAGTGTGCATTGTACCCACTAGGTGTGAATTTACCCATTCCCTCCTCCCCCTTCACCTGCTTGATTTCCGATAAATGTTATTTCCATATGTGCACATAAGTGTTGATTGATTAGTTCTGATTTAATGGTGAGTACATGTGGTGTTTGTTTTTCCATTCTTGTGATACTTCACTTAGAAGAATGGTCTCCAGTGCCTTCCATCTTAATACGAGAGGTATTAGTTCACCATTTTTTTTTTTTTATGGCTGAGGAGTACTCCATGGTATAGATATACCGCATTTTATTAATCCACTCATGTATTGATGGGCACTTGGGAAGGCCTAACCAGACCAATTAGACAAGAGAAGGAAATCACTGTTATCCCAACAAGGCAGAAGAGGTCAAACTATTGCTTTTTGCTGATGAGACAATCTTATACCTTGAAAATCCCAAAGACTCTGCCAAGAGACAACTGGAATTGATAAAGAAATTTGGCAAAGTCTCAGGTTACAAAAATCAATGTACGCAGATCAGTAGCATTCAATATGTCAACAACAAACTGAGAACCAAATCAAAGACTCAATACCTTTCACAATAGCAACAAAGAATGTAAAATACCTAGGAACATATTTAACTAAGGAGGTGAAAGACTTCTACAGAGAGAACTACGAAACACTAAGGAAGGGAATAGCAGAGGATGGAAACAGATGGAAAACCACACCATGCTCATGGGTAGGCAGAATCAACATTGTTAAAACGTCTGTACTACCCAAAGGGATCTACAGATTCAGTGCAATCCCTATTAAAATACCGGATCCTTTTTTGTTTGTTTGTTTGTTTTTGAGATGGAGTCTCACTCTTTTGCCCGGGCTAGAGTGCGTGGCATCAGCCTAGCTCACAGCAACCTCAGACTCCTGGACTCAAGCAATCCTTCTGCCTCAGCCTCCCGAGTAGCTGGGACTACAGGCATGCGCCACCATGCCCGGCTAATTTTCTTTTTTTTCTATATATTTTTAGTTGTCCAATTAATTTCTTGCTATTTTTAGTAGAGATGGGGTCTCGCTCTTGTCCAGGCTGGTCTCGAACTCCTGAGCTCAAACAATCCACCCGCCTCGGCCTCCCAGAGTGCTGGATTACAGGTGGGAGCCACCACGCCCAGCCTGCGGATCCTTTTCAATCTCAATTCCCAAGCACTGGAAATCACTCTTTCCATTACACTCTTCCCTTCCCTGACTACCAGGGGGAAGCAAGGCAGAGAGCACTGGCTGAGCCAGAAAATATAGCCAGGCCAGCTCTCAAGGCAGAGTGTTTGAGAGAAGCTAATCTTCAAATGAAAGAAGACCCAGCTGGCAGTCAGCATGGTGCAGAGTGCTGGAGGCAAGAAGCAGCATCTCAGACTGGCAAGAGGCAAGGACAGACACCCCACCCACAGAGGAGGAGCAGCCAGCCTTGGAGAACTCTAGAAGAGAAACTTGAACACATCACAACTCAAACTAGCTAGCAATGAATTGGTTTTCACTAGTTCCTAAGTGATAAGGAGGTAAAATTGTCTCTTAAAACCTGATATATTCCATTCTAAGTGGTCTATTTAAGGATTTCTTAGTGAGCTCTATGGTAAAATACATCTAGTTCTCTTAAAAAAAAAAAAAACTGGAAGGAATCTGCAATAAATTACTAGAAATAATAAATGAATTTAGCAAGACCACAGGTTACAAAGTCAATATGCAAAAATCAATTATATTTCTATATACTAGCGACAAACAATTGAAAGATAAAATTCAAGCATTTTACAAGTTACATTTATAATAGCATAAAAAATACAAAATATTTGTGAATAAATGGAAATTTAATGGAAATTATATATAATAATACTGATACACCGAAAGCTACAAATTATTGCAGAGAGAAACAAAAGAAGACCCAAATACCAGAAAAGACATATGATATTATGCATTTGGACGAAATTTGAAAAATCAGTTTTCTTACAGACGAAGAGAGTAAGATATAGAGCTTTTAAATGACTTGCCTAAGTCACCCAACTAAGTGAGGATGGGATTAGGAACGTCAGAGTAGAGGTTTAAAGGAAGCAGGGAGAGTTTGGATACCCTCGTGAGAAGGCAGAGACACAGGAAAGCACCACAGAGTGATACGGAGGCCCAACTGAGGTCAAAGTCTGTGGATTTGTCATGGCACCGCCCAGCTTGGTCAAGGGGTTTTCTTCAGTGGCTGTCAGAGGGCCAGGTGGAGGGCAGAGAAGATTGAACGTAGGGTTAAGCTGAAGTTCAGGGTTTGTAAAGATGAGAACAGCAAAATGCTGTTCACTCTGGGGGGACAGGTCTGATCTGGAGGAGGAGGAGTGGAAGAACTTGTGCTCCTGATAGGGCTCAAGAGTAGGCGTGGAGAAGAGGGAGGATGGAAACACCAAAGGGAGCAACTATTGTGGTCAGAGCTTGATCTAAAAAAGAATTCATTATTATATCCACTGTACTTCCTAAAGCAAGATTTTTGATGAGGGTTGAAATTTCAAAGTGTTTTATGTATAACTCTATTTATCTGAAAAACATAATAAGAAAAATCCTTTCCTTAATCAGTCTAGTTAGTAGGTATTTTTGCACTGTATGTAAGTGGACCCAACTTGAAAGTGTGATGGGCAGGAGCTAAGAACACAGGACCTAAAGTTATGCCATTCAGAGCTTTAATCTTGAGTAAGTACTTACCCTCTCTTTGTGTCTTAGTTCTCTCATTTGCTTCAATAAAATGCAGTTAATAGTAGTGCCTGGGGGCAGGGGGTTGTTGGGAAGTTCAGATGAGTTAACACGATTTATGATACCAGGATTTACAATGCATTTAATTTAGATGCTAAAGCCTCCTTATTAGGTCAATATTTCAATGAACCAATGAGGAGAAAGTGAGGGAGATAAACACAGAATCGGTGAAATCAAAATGTCTTCTTAGAGCAAGACAAGCTTGTTTCTACATAGAAACAAGACTCAAAAATATGCCTGTGCATTTTTCATCCTCAGACTTCCACATTAAAGTTGAAATTGCTTGGTGCATATGTAACAGACATTGTAGTTAAGCTCCCACATTTCTTGTAACCCCCATGTTCTTTCTAACAGACTTGGCATGAGATTAGCTAGAATCTGACTGACATGTGTTAGGCTGGGGAACACAGGATTCCTCAGTAATATAAAAAACCCTTAGATCAGTGCCAGGCATATGGGTAGTTCTTAATACACGCCTGGTATTATTATTCCTGTGTGACTTATAAATGATCCCTTGCCGACAATGAGAAATTGTTCATACAAGAAGGAAAGAAGGTTATTTTGGTTTCTTTATTCGGCATCCTTTATTATGGAATACTATTGCATACTGAAGACATAGAAATGAAAAAGACAGCATTTGCCCTCAAGGAGTTTTCATTTAGCTGGGCAATAGACCCATAGGATTAGTATATGACATGCAATGATGGACATATTTCTTCCATGTTTTCAGAAATGGAAGGTGGGGAGTAAGAGACCAAGAGAGCAATGGGTGAGAAGCTGATATGAAAATTAGTGGAAGACCCCTACTCTTGCCCCCTGACTTGTGGTGAGGGTAGAGGGACCCAGAAAGGAAAACCCTGGGGGGGGGATCCATGGTCGCAGACTGCATCCTTTTCTTAGGACTGGCTCTAGGGCAGGAATAAATTGTATGTATGCATTGAATCTACTTTTGTCACACTCAGGGCAGTAATATATGGGGAGTTGGCTAGTTTTTCTAACTTAAACCTGACTTTGTTTAAGGATCATTGCTTAGAGAGGACTTGTCAACCAAGGGAGCCATGCTCTACCCACTGTGGGAGCCAATCCATCCCTGAACTGTGAACATGGCACCAGGTGACAAAGGACTCTGCCAGACCACTGCCTGTGTTTTCCAAACAATGCCTAAGTGTGTGGTCCCCATCATAAGTGGGTAACAATGGGTTTTCAGAATTTTACTACGCCCCTTGAATGGCATAGAGCTGGGCAGGCTGCTCAGCTGAGTTGTCATGACATAAAAGATTGTGGCCTGTGGAAGTCACCAAAAGTATTATAATTTATTAGAAATAATAGGTAAATGATGTTTGCTAGTTATTTTCTTTAAAATATATTAAATGGGTACAAAGTTTTAGGTTTGCAATATGAAAAGAGTTCTGGAGATGGATGGTGGGGATGGTTGCACGATAATGTGAATATACTTAGTACTACTAAACTGTACACTTAAGATGGTAAACTTTATGTCGTAAGTATTTTACAATTTAATATATGTAACAGTATTTAAGTTTCTGATCACAATAACATCACTGTCACATGATTGTTTACTGATAGGCTTTCTTGAGTCAAAAGAGAGAGTTCATAGTTAGCATGTAAGGAACTGGGTGTAACCCCCAATGTACCCGGGAGCGAAGGGGTGGAAAGGTCATACTTTTTTCTGATCAATCACGAGGGGCACGGCCAGCATTCCTATAACAAAAGACAGGTTACAGGAAAAGCATGACAAATTTATTTAATTAAAGTTTTATGGGATATAGGAAACTTCAGAAATGAAGACTCAGAGACTCAGGGAAAACTGTATGTTTTTACGTTTAGTTTCGAGAAGGAAAGGACAGCTGTGTGGAAATGTGGTTGGACAAAAAGAGTATGAGCTAATGGTAATAAATGGAGGGGGAATCCAGCAAGGCCTGTTTGTTCAGATTCTTCTCGGCCTCTCTGTGTAGGCTTCGTTTCTCTGGGTGTGGGGCACGCCTGTCCCATGAGGGTCAACAGGGGAGAAGGGAGGTCAGAGAGCGACATTTCTAGGTTTTATGGCTTGCTTTGGGGGAGAATAATTCTGGTTTCTATGACCTGCTTTGGGGAAGAAATGAGGGACACAGATAGGAGGGCAGGAGAAGGTCAGAGAGAACTTTTTGCTTCTAAGGTCCTTTCAAAGTACCCTCAAGACAAAAGCACCATACTTTGGGATATCGTGTTCTAAGCCCCAACGGGAGCTTGTCACACATTGAGTATCATTCACTGCAGGCTGTAAATAAATAGCTGTAGCCTTGGGTAAGTCATTTGACCCATTTGATCCCTAATTTTTTATTTGTGAAAAAAAAAGACACACCTTATAGGATAAACTGAAAGCTAACAGTATGTGACTTAACTGAACACAATATCTTGTAAGGCACTTAGATGTTAGTTTTCTTCCTTCTGAAAGTATCATTGAAAGAGGGGAACAAGATGATTTAAATTTACAGCAGAACCACTAAAGGAAGAAATCATATTGTGAATGCTTAAAACTTTGAGTTTTAAGCAAATGTCCCCAGTGCCACCAACCTGAGGGAATGAATAAGTTCTCATTAATGCTCAAATTTTGCAAGCTCACAGCCCCATCTGCAGGATCTCAACTCTTCCCCAGAGATCCTCTCAGTTATCTGGTGGAGTCCCTATGTCTCACCAGTACTCAGAAATAAGTCCAAACTCATCACACTGCCTCAGCCTCCTTGCTAATGTCCCCCGCTCCAAGGCACCAGAATGTCTCCACTACTGCCAATGCCTTCCCTGACACCCCTGCTTCTCTGCCTGACTCTCCCTCCGCAAATCCCAACCACCTGGTCTGTTGATACGTGCCTGTGCCATAGTCACACATGGTGGAAGAGAGTTCTCACATCAGGGCTTTGTCACACCTTGTCCATCCTCTGGATGGCGCGAAAGCTAGTATTACATGAAAACAACTTCTTCCAGGGCCAGATACAACAACATGTCCTGGGTTAACCCCTCTCCTGCATTGCCATTACCCTGCCTCCATCTATCCATCCATCCTCACATCCACTGCAAACCACATCCTGGGCCCCAGCCACCCATACACAAAACTTCCTTCTCTCCCATTTCTTTATGTTCCCTTAGCCCTTGTAAATCCTTTGCAACTCAAAATGCTCTCAATATTGAACTCATGTATCAGGTTTCTTACTACAGGCTTTATATATGTTATCTCTTATAACTTTACAACAACACTTTGAGGTAAGTATTTAATACTATCCTTTATTTCTCTCATGGGACAGATGAGGAAATAGGCACATAGATACTAAGCTCAAGGTCACACTGGTTATTAATGATAAAACTAGGATTTGAACCTGGATTTCATGCCGTTAATCTAGAGCCCTTAATCTCTATATAACCATGTTTCTCTAAGGAAAAAAAAAAAGGTATTACATTGTAGGATAACTACATTTTTTACTCTCCCGCAAGCTATGAACTCATTTGATTTAATCTGGTCCTATTGTTTCAATAGATGTTTATTAAGAACCTCTCAGGGTCAGATTCTCTGTTGTACACTCCCTATAAGGCAGGACCCCTCCCTTTCTTGGGCTTCTGTGTGGCCCTAGCTCTGTCGGTTCCTGGAAATTGTAATATCTTTGACTGATGCACAACAAAATGACTAAGCATGTACAATGCCAACTAAAACTCCTAGACAATGAAGGAAATCAAATAGAAGTGAAGATACTAAGCAAATCAGTAAATCACTATTTACCCCCAAACATTCCTTCCCTGCCAGTCTTTGCAGGTCTTCTCCTTCTTAATAAGGATTAGTCCTGTTTTCTTTGGCGAGAAAGAGAATCATGCTTCTTATATATCAATTTGTTGGATGCCAAGTTGGTCATTTAAACTCCTACAAGCTCCAACAGCATGATCGGTCTTCAAGGTGAGTCACTGCCTTTAATCCAGAACACGAGTTGATTAACACATGTGGGGACATGCCTGACACCCAGAGCAAGGCAGCTTACTCCTCCTGCACGGAAGAAGGATCTCAGAGAATTCCCTGGTGGCTCTGGAGGTTTCTAGAGGTTCACAGCCCTCACAGGCCCCGAAAGGAAGGACAATGCTTATTCTTCTGAGGACTCGCAACCATCCCAAAGAAGAGACTTGCATCCCAAGGTCCCTGGAACTCTTGAAACACAAGGAACACGCTCTACTTGATCACTTGCATGGATCCCGGGTTCCAAAAACTTTGGTACCAAACAGGGTTGAATAAAATTGATACAAAATAATATGTCATAAAGATACCTAGATGGGGCCGGGCGCTGTGGCTCATGCCTGTAATCCTAGCACTCTGGGAGGCCAAGGCGGGCGGATTGTTCTGAGCTCAGGAGTTCGAGACCAGCCTGAGCAAGAGTGAGACCCCGTCTCTACCAAAAATAGAAAGAAATTAATTGGACAGCTAAAAATATATATAGAAAAAATTAGCCAGGCATGGTGGTGCATGCCTGTAGTCCCAGCTACTCGGGAGGCTGAGACAGTAGGATTGCTTGAGCCCAGGAGTTTGAGGTTGCTGTGAGCTAGGCTGACGCCGTGGCACTCGCCCCAGGCAAGAGAGTGAGACTCTGTCTCCAAAAAAAAAAAAAAAACAAAAAAGATACCTAGATGGGCTGCATCCCATGAAATATGCTAAAAAAGAAAAAAAAAACCCAATGTCTTCACAGCCCAGATACACATGAAGAACCCAAATGTTTCCCTCTGTCCCATAGATGAAGCTCTGGTTAGAAATAGATTTACCGGGAAGGTAATAAAATGGAAGCTTCAGAACCCGTCACTTATATTGGCTCCTTCCAAGGTCCTGCCTCTATTTTTCAATTTGTAACTTTGTATTCATTTTCTTAACAATTCCCTCCCCCCACAGTTTTATAATCATCAGCCTTTACAGAACTTGGATCTGTCCCAGATCCAAGGCAGAATTTTTCTACATAGAAAATCAACGTTGGTAATTCAATCTCCAGATGATGCAGGAGTGAATGATTTAACTCCAAACCTTCCTCGTGCATATTTACGCTTCTTGGTGCTTCTGACACTGATTTCAGGAACCATGCACCAGTGCCCTCAAAGGTGAGGAACCCCAACCAGGAGGGCTCTTTCTCACACTGAAGGATCAGCTGAAGGATGACTTTCCTGTAATTGCCTCAGTACAGGGACTTTCCTGAGCTCTCTTTGTCATCACCTAGTACCCCAAAGTCATCCCCGACATATTAGAGAAGAACCATGGAGGTAGAAAAGAATTCTGTACATACTTTTCACTCTTCCTAGAATTCCCTCCATTTATATACAATTCCTACTATTCATCCTTTAAGAACCAGCTCCTGTACCTTGGGTATAGGGGCAGGAATGGGTTCTGAAGCTTCCTCGCCCATCATAAGGGTCACAGCCAACACTCCAATAGCAAGAGACAGGTTGACAAGAGAAAAGCCAACAAATTTATTTAATCAAAGTTTTACATGACATGAGAGCCTTCAAAAATGAAGACTCAAAGACCCAGAGAAAACTATCTATTTTTATGCTTAAGTTCAGTGAAGAATGAACAGCTGTGTAGAAATGTGATTGGACAAAAGGGTGTGATCTAATGGAAATAGACTTTGGGCCGGGGGGCAGGACCCCAGTAAGGCCTGTCTGTTCAGATTCTTCTAGGCCTTTCTGCGTAGCATTACTTCCTCTGTGGTACTGAGCAGGACCTTTCTGGACTGAGGGTCTTCAAGAAAGAAGGAAGGGAGTGATCTTTCTAAGTTTATAGATTGCTTTGGAGGAAAGGAGTTCTAGTTTCTGTGATCCACCCAGGAAAAGGAATTGTGGTTGCTGGTTCTATGACTTGCTTTGGGGAGGGAAAGAGGAGTGAGAGACAGGAGGGCAGGGAAATTCAGAGGGACTTTGCTTCTGAGGTATTTCAATCTCCTTTAGTTCAAAATACTCAGCATGCCAAAGTGCCGTATGTTGAGGTATCATATTCTGAGCCTTAACAAGGGAAAAAGGACCCCTGTCGTCCATCTTTGTATCATCAGTACCTGCCATTTTCATGGGCTGTTGATGAATTTTGACCACATAGATGAACAAATAAGTTAGTCGATGAAGTGCAAGATGAAACATTAGGAGAGGAGAATGAATTGGATGTGAGTAGAGAAGAAAAGAAGTAAAAAGCCAGGACATGTAAACAGCATTCTGAGCTGTGTAAACAAAATCTAAAGCTACCGTTAAACAGATATGATTCCCTCTTTTGATTTATAAGAAATGACACAGATTTCTCTTGGATCTTAGGTTAGGAAAGGTACTTAGAGCCCTTGAGGGAGGCAGTGACACTTTGTCCTTTATCTTGCCTTGTAACTTTTTATCTGCTCAGAGGGCTTCACTGGAGAAAGGAAACGTTGCAAATAGGGAAAAAATCAATATTGACCTAGAGATAGGCTTACGAGTTTCCTTGTGTCTGAAAATTTGTCCAATAAATTTTCATTCATAAGTAAAGCTAAAACTTTCAGAATACATTTAAATAATTTGCTTAAATAGAACTATAATTAGCTTACCATAAACACCAACAGGATAGAGGTGGCTTTTATTTCGTTTTTTATCTCCATACCCTCCTGTAATACAGGGAGAACATATTGGATTATTATCTCCATTTTATATGGAATAAAAACTTTCCATAAACTTGGTGCACAAACATGATCACCTCTCTTTTATTTTTACAATGTATTCTCTGAGTATCCACCTGCCTTATTAGCTGGAAATCCCGTTTCCTAACAGATCTTATATTTATGGAGACTTATGTACCACAGAAGGGTTGTACCATTAAATTTCTGTAACCAAGAGGAATAGAGCTGGAGTCTGATCTAATCCAAACATAGAAAAAAGAAAGAAAGAAAGAAAAATGAAGAAAATTTACAAATCTAACTAAAAGCAGAAAAGGGAAACTGAAAACAAAAAGCGATTTAAATGGAAAACAAACAAAAATATAAAAAATAAATCTAAATATATTTGTATTGACAATAAATGTGAATGCATGAACTCTTTCTAGTAAAAGGCAAAGACTCTGCTTGGTTTTAAAAAGATGCAAAGACACTCCTAAATCAAATAACAATCAGAGAAATTCAAAAGCTAGAAATGTTAAGAGACTTAGCAGACAAATGCTATGCAAATTAAAGCAGGTATAGAAGTATTAATAACAGAAAAGCACATTTCAAACAAAAAAGTCACCAAAGAGAACCAAAAAAAGACGTTTCAAACTCACCAAATGTATAACTCACCAAGAAGGTATAAGAGGCATCAACTTTTATGTACATAAGACTATAGCTTAATAATATATGAAGAAAAATGATGGACATAGGTAAACATTGACAACTTGACAATCATA
The DNA here is from genome assembly GCA_004363605.1 of Indri indri. NCBI lineage: Eukaryota > Metazoa > Chordata > Mammalia > Primates > Indriidae > Indri > Indri indri. The sequence goes on along the minus strand of RJWJ010012433.1, from coordinate 24,707 downwards.
AAGGAAGAAGTTAACATATTGTCTTAGAAATGGGTGAGTCAAAAAGCCAAAAAAAGTAAGGAAAGGATCTGAATGACACCATTAACAATCTTGAGCACATATATAAAGAGAGAGAAGGAGAGAGAGTTAGAGACAGAGAAAGAACTCATCATCTAACATAGGAAAATATACATTTCTTTCAAATATATGTGGATCGTTTACAAACATAATCTATGTATTTGGCCACAAAAAAATTAATAAATTTCCAAAATAGAATTATACATACAACATTCTCTGACCACAGTATGATAGCATCTATTAGCAAAAAAAAGGATAGTTCCCTACCAAAACAGAAAAAAATGAATTCTACTCTTCTAAATAACTCAGATTAAAAATAGAATTAAAAATAAATTACAAACTGTTCATAAATGAATGATAATTATTACACTACATATCAACGTTTGTGGAATGTTGCCAAAACAAAACTGAAGAGAAAAATTAAAGCTTTAAATATATTTATATCAATAAGGATTGTCTAGATCAGAGGCTGGCAAAATTTTTCTATGAAGCCCCAGACAGTTAATATTTTAGAATTTTCAGATGATATGGCTTCTGTCACAGCTACTCAACTCTGCCGTTACACAGTAGTCCCTCCTTATCTGCAGTTTTGTTTTCCCTGGTTTCAGTTACCCATGGTCAATTGCAGTCTATTAAAAGGAAAAACAGAAATAAACAATTTGCAAATTTTAAATTGCTCACTGTTCTGAGTGGCGTGATGAAAGCTTGAGCCATCTTGCTGTGTCCCACTGGGACATGACTCACCCCTTTTTCCAGCTATCCATGCTGTAGCTGCTGCCCACCTGTTAGTCACTTAGTAGCTGTCTTGGTTGGATAGCTGATGACAGCCATCAGACCGACTATCACAATATCACAGTGCCTGTGTTCAAGTAACCCTTATTTTACTTAATAATGACCCCAAAGTGCAAGAGTAGTGATGCTGACAATTTTAATATACCTAAGAGAAGCTGTGAAGTGTTTTCTTTAAGTGAAAAAGTGAAAGTTCTTGACTTAATAAGGAAAGAAAAAAATAACTTTTATTAAACTATATTATTATAATTGTTTTATTTTATTATTGGTTATTGTTGCTAATCTCTTAATGTGCCTAATTTATAAATTCAACTTTATCATAGATATGTATGTACAGTATAGGAAAATTCATAGTATATATAGCATTCAGTACTATCCACAGTTTCAGGCATCCACTGGAGGTCTTGGAACATATCCCCAGCAGATAAGGGGGCACTACTGTAGTTTGAAATCAACCATAGACAATAGGCAAGTGGATGAGCATGGTTATCTTTTAATACAACTTTATTTATAAAAATAGTGGCAAGCAGGATTTGGCCCAGAGGCCAGAGTTCATCTACCCCTTGTCTAGGTTATGCTAAGGTAACAAAGAACCCCCAAATCTTAGTAGCTTATACAAATAAAGATTTATTTCTCACTCACGCATGGGACCTACTCATAATAGTTGTCCTCATTCTGGGACCCAGAGCAGCAATCACTTGAAACATGACCAATAATAGTGGCATGACAAAGCACAAGCTGGCTCATAAGTTTCTGCCCTGAAATGACACAATGTCACTTCTGCTTGCATTTTACTGACAAAAACAAATTATATGGCTAAAACTAACTTCAAGGGGACAAAGAAATGTAATCATCCCAGAGAATAGAAGCAGATATTAGTGAACAATAACACAATCTGCCAGATGTGTACATTTAAGCAGTTATTTTTTGGAGATTCAAATTTTATCTTCCCTTCTATTGTGAGTTGAATTGTATTCTCCCAAAATTGATTATCTTAAAGTTCTAACATCCAGTACCTTGAAATGTGAGCTTATTTAGAGATTGGGTCTTGACAGAGGTAATCAAGTTAAAGTGAGGTCATTAGGTAGGCCCTAACCCAACATGATAATAAATGAAGCTGTTATAAACAGGGAAAATTTAGAAACAGAAACACACAGAGGGAAGATAATGTGAAGAGACATAGAAAGAAGATGGCCAGCTACAAGCCCAGGAAAGCGGCCTGGAATAGGTCCTTCTCTCACAACCCTCAGAAGGAACCAACCCTGTCGACATCTTGATTTTGGACTTCTAGCCTCTGGAACTATGAGATAGTAAATTAATTTCTATTGTTGAAGCCACCCAGCCTGTGGCACTTTGTTACAGGAGCCCTAGCAAACTAATGCTCCTTCTAAGAGAGACTCACAAAGGTGCCTTACACCTGCTCCTCTGGTGGAGGCTCTAAGAGTCCAAAGTGCTCTTCTGGTAGTTTCTTTGCTGGGTAGCATGCTGTGGTAGAGATAGGATTAACACAGGAAGCCTTTGGTCTCTGAGAATGAACAAGCCCTTTAATGTGCACTAATGAGTCACTACAGTTCTAACTGCTTTACGGGTGTTATTTGACTTAATCTTCATATCAACTCTATGTAGTAGACACTGTTATTTCACTCCCCTCCCATTTTAAAGCCAAGCTGAGGTGAGACCAAGAGCTGCTAAGTAATTTGTTGAAGGTCCCAGAGCTAGAAAACTGGAGAGAAAGAATTCAAACCAGGTGATATGTGCAGACTACGCCAGAATGACTCCCTCTTCTGGGATCCCATGTGCACCTTACATCCTCATTCTGCCTCTCATCACACTCTTGTAGGTAGATGTCCTCATGGCTTTCCTGATAGCAATGTTCTGTTTAGTCATCTGAATTCCCCATGCTTGCTGCATTGTCTGACACAGAGTGGTCACCCAACCAATGTGTCAAATGAATGAATGAATGAATGGTGTCTTCACGACAAGGCTAGTGTGTTTGGTGAATTGTCACATGGAGTCAAGTTGGAGGGCACCTAAAGCTTAATCTCTGCTGGGGTGTCCCCACACGCCTTTGGGCAAATTTCTTACTCTCCCCAAGGAGTGAAACTTCCTTATGCTCCCAGATGGTATGGATTCAGTCATGAAGTGGTAGGTGCGTTAGCACTACAACTACTGTGCTCTGCTCGGGGTGTGCCCCTCCGGCAACAGAGAGATCCAGCCCTCTCATGGCAGTTTCAACTTGCAGCCTTCTCTGGGGTTTCTAGATCACTTTGAAGTACCTTGAAATGTGTTTAAGAGTTAACAAAAACATTGAAATAGGCAACTAAAGTCCCCTGCTATCTGCATTCCAGTTCTTTTTCTTAGATTTTCCCTGAGGTATTTAAAAGGACAAATGGTCGACAGCCACATCAATAAACAAGGACTGTGTCCTTGGTATGGGGAACTCAATTTCTCTATATCTGTTACTTGATGTGTGACTTTGGGAAATATGCTCTCCTTGCCTAGGCTTCTGTTTCTTTAACTAGAAAATTACAAAATTTCCCTGCATGAATTCCAAAGTGTCTTTTGGTTCTAATATTCTTTGATGCAACACTGGACAAGACTATGTGGGGAGCTCTGCCTTGGAAGTTGTGGATACAGCAGTGAATGGGGTCAGGGTCTAGGTCTGTATGCACAGGGAGCCTGCATGGTCCTGACATAGTTGGGGATGGGAGAATAGTCCAGTAGGGCAGGAGATGCAGGCAAAAATGTAAGAGCTAAAACTTCGAAACTCTTAGAAAAAAACATACGTGTAAATCTTTGTGACCTTGAATTAAGCAAGGGCTTCTTAGATATGACACCAAAAACACAAGCAACAAAAGAAAAAAATAGATAAAATTGATTTTATTTATTTAAAACTTTGTGTTTCATAGAACACTATCAAGAAAGTAAGAAGCAACGCACAAAATGGAAAAAAATATTTGCAAATCATATATCTGTTAAAGGACTAATAAAGAACTATTACAGCTCAACAATAAAAAGACAAATAACCCAAATAAAAATGGGCAAAGGATTTGTATTTACATTTCTCTAAAGAAAATATACACACATCATTTCTGCTCACGTTTCATCATGAGACCTTATCTACACACCACGCCTAAAGCTAGAGGCCTAGGAGATATAGCTTCTGCCTAAGAAGCCACAACTCTATACAACGGAGGGAGGAACACAGATTTTTGGTGGATATTTAGCCGGTCTCCCTCAGTAGCAATTGTTAAACATGTCACACTGCTATCATCCAAAGCAGAGAATATGTAATGTTTTAAGAAAATACTCAAATCTCTGGTAAGGCTCACCTTTGGCCTCTGAGTGTCCATGCTGTTATTCCATCCTTGAAGCCTGGAATTCCTCTCATCCAAGGCACTTGGTATGGTGGTGACACTTTGGTTTCCTTTTATCCCATATGGGATGTATAAACTCAGAGTAAGAAAAATATGTGCTTTTTTTCATTTGTACAGAAGGCATTTCCTCTCTTGGCATCTCTGAGGCTAACAAATGAGAATTTTTTTTTTCCTCCCTGAATACTCTTCATGCTTCCTGAGCTATTATGAAAAGAAATGACATGCTCTGAATCCATCTGATGTAGCCATGTATATATTGAATGTTTTTCCATTAATTATACTTTTTGATTTGTGGTAATCTTTGTGATCACAGTATTTCCCTTTCATGCTAGAAAGAAAAGCTTGCGGGAGAGTGGGGAAGCAAGGCAAAAACTCTCAGCCCAGTTTGGTTACATTGGGATTAATTAGCTGTGTGATGATGCCAGTAACAAAAGAGTGACCCAAATCCCCAAGCAGCCAAGTGCTCAGAAAGTTATTTTACTTTCATGGTAAGGTAATCTCAAACACATTTGATTCCTACCCTCCAGAAGATATAAATCTGATTCTCTAAAGTCAATAAAAAAATAATTATTATAGTTGGAAAGCTTTTTGCAGCTTTGCAAATAGCTTGCAGATCCTCTGTCACAGTATGGCAAGTTATATAGCTTCATTCATCCATTTAATGTATATTTAGTGAGCACCTACTATGTGCAAAGCACCGTCTTAGGCATTGGGTTTCCATATCCCTGTTACTTATGAGAAAACTGAGTCTCAGAGATGTAAAGTAGCTTGCCCAAGGTCACAGTCAGTGGAATTAGAACCTACTTTTCTTAACCTTGGTTCTCTTAAATCAATACTGGATTATAATGGCAACCATTGATTGAGTATTTACATGTGCCAGGCAAAGTGGTAGGAAGTTTACTTGCCCTGTCTTATCTAATCTTCTCATCAACCTTGTAAATAGTTATTGTTTCCCTAATTTTACACAAGAAGAAACCAAGGCTTAGAGAACTCGGGAGGCTTGCCCAAAATCACACCCCCTGTAAGTGGCAAAGTGGAATCTGTCTAGGTCTACCTGTCTATTAACAGAACCCTCCTTTGCCTGTGCTTTGCAGCTACTGCTCTCCCTCCCTGCTGATTGGCTGTGCCCATGACCCTGTCCCTGTGGCTGCGCTGACGATAAGGATTGACACCTGCCACAAGGGCAGCTTTCCCAAGGCTGGTGTTCCTTGTAGCACATCACCCAGAGCGAGGCACATTTCAGGGCTCAGCCCCTACCAGAGGTGTCACTGTTGCCACAGTCCTTGCACATTCAAGATGGGTCGTTGACCACTGCCTGATTCCATTGGATTCTGTTGGAATCACCTGATGGCTGTACCTGCCCCCTGCCCTGAAAACCAAGAGGGGTCACTCCTTCATCTTTCCCTCATTTTTTCTTTCAGCTTTAATTTCTGGAAATGAGTCTTTGGTTCAATTTTCCCTGGCAAGGACCAGCACTAAAATGTTTAAGGGCCCATGCAAGATTAAAATGTAGAGTTTCTTGTTCAAAAATTATTAAGAATTTCAAGATGGCAAAAATATAACATTGAACAACCAAGCATGAGGTTCTTCTGAGTGTGGGACCCTATGTGACTAAATAAGTCACATGCCCATGGAGCCAGCCCAGGCCATGCCACAGTTTTTACTGAAATTTTTGGAATGACTCAGACTTTTATGACAGATTCTTTCTCTGTTTTTCCATCACACATCCCTGCTCTAGTCTGGAACAGGCCAGCCTCCACTGTGGCTCTGGTAGGACTTGGTCTCCATCTGTTGACCCCTTCCCCCACTTGTAACTCTTTCTCTAATTTCCCAAGTCTTCAGTAGCCCACCTCCCCACAGACCAGTCTGCACTCCCTCTCAATCTCACAGACATCTCACACTTTGGGCTTTCCAGGCAGTGACCTCGCGGTGTGTACAGACAGGGGACTGATAGGGAGACAGAAGACTGTGTATGTTTGGCAAAATAGTTGTTTATAACAATTTCTGGCATCTGGAGTAATTTTTGCTTTTTATTAAATATATCTCTGCATTCCGTTGCTGGCTTTCAACTTGGCCTGAGCTTCTTGAGAGAAATTTTGGGATTTTTGCCAAACACAGAGCTTCATATTTATGTTATAAAAGCCAGCAGTGTCATCATAGACAACTTCCTTCCTTTGTTGGAGCAATTTTCAAAAACACAGATCACAGCATTATTCAGTACAGTAAATCACACCCTCCACCCCTTTAGCGATATTGACAACAGCAGGGCAGAGGACATAAGTCAGAACCAAATGGAAAACATTGCTTCCAATGCATCCTGTTGCGAAATCTTCGAGCATTGGGTTACAGCACTGACAACAAGGGAAAAATTAAGAAACATGAAAAGAGAAAAGAAAAAAAAGGATTCCTAATAGAGAAAGATGAAAAAGAGAGAAGTTCAAAAGTCTGTAGGCCAGGATGTGCTCTGAATGTCCAGACTCTGGTTTCTTATATCAATACTAATCAATAAGAGCAATCATTTATTGGGTATTTGTCATGTACAAGGCATGGGTTGATTAGATATATATTTATCTGGCCTTCTCAAAACCTTGGAAGTAGGTATTATTTCCCGCATTTTACAGCTGAGGAACACAAGGCTCAGAGAAGTAGGGAGCCATGTCCGAAGTCACAGGTCCTGCAAATGGCAAACCTGGAATCTGTCTCTCCATAGTCTGTACTGCTCCCACTCCCTGCTGATGGCTGTCCCTTGTGGCTACCGCAATTGAAGAAGAGTTGGCCATCTGACACAAGGGCAGCTCATCCATGGAGCGGCCAGCAGACTGTGACTTGTGTGGGCAGATTCGAAAATGTGATCTGGGCCAATTCGGTTCCTTTCTTATGATTTTAGAATCTGGAAAAAATCACCGCGAGGTCACTGCCTGGAAAGCCCAAAGTGTGAGATGTCTGTGAGATCGAGAGGGAGTGCAGACTGGTTTGTGGGGAGGTGGGCTACTGAAGACTTGGGAAATTAGAGAAAGAGTTACAAGTGGGGGAAGGGGTCAACAGATGGAGACCAAGTCCTACCAGAGCCACAGTGAGCTATGGAGGCCAATGAGCTATGGAGGTCGAGTCAAAGGTTAATGAGGTGGACTCAATGCTGGGGTGGCCATTTTGGCCATGTGCAGACTAAAGTGAGGAGAACTGTCAAGTTTAGTCTGAAATGTCGGTTCTTACTGCACTCATGGCCGAAGAATGACCAGACACACCAAAGTAAGGCAAGCTCGAAAATGAGGTTTATTGAGGAGAGAAACAGAGGATTATATGGCAAGAGCAAGATATAGGTTTACAGAGCATGATACGTACAACACAGATGATGACCAGACCCATTGTCGCAGCAAAGGGAGTGCAAAAGGAAGGGGCCAAAAAGGGACCAACTATCATCCGCGTCTTGTTTTGCAGTGTCTGGTTTGGGACCTCTCTAGTTGCTCATACGTCACCATGGAACCACTTTGATTGGACAGTTGGGAGTCACATGACCTGAGCCTTACTATGCATGCAGATTGTTTTAGGTCACTTTCTGGACTCTGTGGTACCTATGCTGCTTGGCCTGTGGGCTAGAGAGTCCTCTGCATTCTTTTGCAGCTGGCATGCTGAGTTATGATTGGCAGATTCATAGGGTGTTCTCCCCCTTCCCCAGGTGTGACAGTAGCTCAGGGCAGATACCCACTTTCATCTTTGGGAGACCTGGAATCCCTCACTATCTACCTAACAGAATCACAGGCAGCAGAGAGGGGCAGACAGAGTAGATGCACAGAAAGGAGGACAGATGTCAAGAAAAAGTGAGTGTAAACATTAGAGAGACACAGATAGACACCAAGAGATCAGAGACATGGGCACAGAGCCAGAGAGAATGGAGCCTCCAGCTAGCCACCTCAGTTCCTGACAGAGTCCTGATTTTAGGCCCGTGGCCATACTATGGCGCCTATCCTTGGGTTCCTGTCAGGTCTCTGTATCCTCACAGCAATCCTTTCCACCTGAGCTCGTGTGAGTGGGCCTCTGTTACGGCCCCCAAAATTCTGATTTCAGTAGCCTGATGCCAAAGCCCTCTTACTCTCTGACTACATGTCTCTCTTCATTTGTGAAGAAATAATGACAACATCCACTATGTGCCCCAATTCAGTCAACAAGCCAGAGTTCCCACAGGCCAAGTTCCCTGTCTCTGTTGTTTTGGTTAACCTGCCACTGCCACCATCCCTGAGTAGAGAGTGCATCTCCAGGCCCCCAGACTATCCCTACCCATCCCACCCATTCCTCCTATGGTGTATCTCCAGGCCTTACACCTCCATGGCTATGGCAGCCACCTTCTCAGGTCACTGGCCTGGAGCTCAAGGGACACCAAGGAATTGGTGGTCAGCCCTGAACGTCACCTCCACTCTTGTTCCTATACGTCCTGAAACGACTCCCCTCCCCCAACACCCAAATGTGGGTTTGTACAGGCCAGGAATTAATCTGGACATATAATAAATAAAAACAGAGGCAATTTAATCAAGAGATTAAGACGTGAGCAGACCCTGGCTTCTTATTTAGATTCTCTTTCTAACCAGCTGTGCTACTTTGGGTGAGCTGGCTGACATCTAAGTCTTGGATTTATCTATATTGTGACAGGGAGGGTGGATGACATGAATTGATGCCCCTTCCAGCTCTGGCATTCTGAGATCCAAATTTAAATACCATTGTCTTTCATCGGCGTTTAGAGAGGGGAACCCTAGATCCTTTCGGAAATTTGTGCTTTAATCATCACACCTGTTCTAGCTGCAGGTATCAAAAAAGCACCTATAGCAATGCTGACTGGATGTGGCAAAGGAATTAAATTAGCAGAGCACATATAGAAACATACTAACTGAAGGTTCAAGAAAAAGGGAGGGGGCCTCATGTCTAAGAGAAGACTTATCTGACCAACAGCCCCAGGAACGAACGTGTGGGCAACTGTGTGAACAGCAGAGGTGCAAGGCCGTGTGCTTTGCTGAATTAGCAAATTTCTAAGCACGTATCCCAGCAGGCTGGGCTTGCAAGCTTTATTTAGGTAACACTCCCATTGAGTTTCAGCTCCCAGTGCCCCATCTGACTCAGAGCTTCAGAATTTTGGCCTGGAGTGCGATGAGTCATGGTGATGAAATTTCAAGAGAAAGGACATTCTTAAAATTAGCTTTGAGACACCAACTGGCTGTGCTTTTGCTCTGTAAGCGCCTTTTCCAGGTTATTTTAGTTGTTCTCCCTTTTAAGAGGACCTGGGACAGTTGGGAATGGAGGCCCTGGAATGAGCCTCTCGTTCGCCTGCCCTAGGCGCCTCAGATTCCCGTAACTTCAGGGCCTCTCTGCACTTGCTCCTTTCAAGGAAACAAGCCAAGGACCGGGGCCTTGACCCTCAGGCCTGGTCTGACCTTTGCTCTTCCGCCTGTGATCTTGTTGTTGTTCTAAGAGGATGGAGTGCTCAGAGGAGCCCAAGGCTAGAGCTGGGCTGGGCTGGGTGGACCACCCTGGGTAGAAGTTGCCCCATGGAACAAAGATGGAGTGTGAGGGTCTCCTCTTACCCAATCTAATTCCTCTGACTGCACAGGCCCACTTTGTGCCTTTTGACCAAGCCTCCTCCCAGGGCAGGAAATCAAAGCTGACACTGACTTTACAGTCTGAATATTTCTATCAGAAATGAGATGTAGATGAACAATTTCTCCACTGTTCTCTGTATAACAGAGGGTTCTGTTGAAATTGGGCAGGCGTGGCGCAGTTCCCATCTTTTACTTTCCCTGTGGAAAGCTCGTTCTCTTCAATGTTCCATCCTCCTCAGTGATGTGCTGCCTCATGAGTATAACTGGGATTCCCCTCAACAAATCCAAGCATGCAAAGAGCTACCCAGGTCTTCAGGAAATGTGATGAGAGCTACAAGTAGGAAGAATGGGCCCAGCCCAACTGGCGAGATTCAAGAACCCCAAAAGGTCTAAATATAGCTTCCTTTTGCCAAGTTCTTCCTATTAACAGGCATTCATTAATTTAGTCATTTATTTAACAAGAATTGATTGTTTACCAACCATATGCCACCACAGAGCTGGGTACAGGGAATATTAACATAAATAAAGATGAGCTGCTGCCACAAGAACCTCATCTTTTACTATGGGAATGCTGGTAACAATCAGGTACAATGAAGATGGTGTGCTGTTGTAGAAGCCTATGCAAAGAATGAGATACAGAAAGAAGGAGGGGAAGGAAGGAATGTGGTCAGGCTTTAAGAGAAAGGTGAAGATGTTTATTAATAATTAAGAAAACAAACAAAGAAAAAACAGGCCAGACTTTTTCTAGTTTGTGTAACCAGTGTGTTGAACAAGCATGACTCATGGCATAGTAGACTGTTGACTCCTCCTGTCACGGTTCTCCCCATCTCACCTGCTCTCTGCTGTTTCAGATTCATCATGGTCAAAGCCATGGGCAGGAGGAGAGGTAAGGGGTTGGGAGAGCTTTGGCCTAAGCCTGGCCTTTGGCCAAAGTAAGCATTCCCTGGGTGGGCCAGAGCAGGACTCTTTTCATGGGGCCATGCCATGTATTCTTCCAAGGTCCCCTTCTGTTGCCTCAATCCTGACAGATATGTCTCTATTCCTGGAGCCACTTAAGGTATTCAGGAGCAGCACATCTCCAGTCTTCCTGCCAAAACCCCCTCACTCCTCCAGCAGGCACTTTCAGACAAGGTCTAAGATGACCCTGCCACAGGATGGGTCTCTTTCTGGTGTGGCCCACATCTAGTGCCCAGAAAATGACTGCATCCCTTGCCCTGAAAAACTCTGGAAGTGCAATCCAAACCCACCCAGCACATCTCTTGGTTCCCGAACCTAGATAGTAAGTCAGCCCTCTATCATCCTCCACCTAGTGTGGGCAGGAGCCCGGTCCCAGTCACGGTCTGCTCTCCCAGGCACGACACCGGCACCAGTTCTCTGTGCTCTCTACTGCAAGGAATTTCTCTTTGCGTTCTCCGGCAGCACCTCCATCCCTCGCCCTGAGGGAAAGAGCAGTACCAGCTCTCTCCAAAGGCATCTCTTCTCTATCCTCTCCCCAGCCTGGTCCCTCTGAGCCTTTTCTCTATTCTTGATTTGGCTGAGAGCCAAGACTGAAGGTGCATGAGCCTTTTTCCTTGAAAATCTTCATGTTGGGGTACACTGTCGTATTTATTTTTGAATCCTTATATTGATCAGATTTGGGGTCTCTAATGGCAAGATGATTCCCATTGCATGTTCTCCTGGCACACAAGCAGAGGATGGGGGCCTCTCAGAGACCCAGTAAGTCCCCAAATCTAGTCTGCAGTCCTCATCAGCTAAACTTCTGAGCTCCTTGCTCATATCTCAGGTGAATTTTTCTCCAGAGTTTACCTGGAGGACTGTGGGGCTCAGCTTGGGACCTGGATTGAGAACAGGAATCTGTCCCAGTTTTCTCAGTGTAGCTGGGAAAGGACAGGTATGAAAGTGAATCTGTGCTTCTTCTCTGAGAGGATTTCTTCATCTATAGAGTGTTGTCCCACCCTGACAGCCCACTGCCACAGAGGGCCACCCACAGAGTAGAGGATCTACATTCAGCATTCATGCAGTGTTGTCCCAAATGAAGGCTGACCCCCTTGGTAGGGCCACATCGGTTTCCTTGTTCTTGGTCCACCTACGAGCACCTCTGGCAGGTTAAAAGATGCTCTTACAAGCCAAAGAAGAGAAGTGTGGCCCCCGATTCCCTGCTTTCCATCATGTCCTTAGCCTTATGACACCTCCATATAAAGCCATCCCAACAGTCAAACTCTCAGCCTTGCGTAGGATGTGAAAACTGAGTCACAGGTTGGTGACTCACTGGCTCAAGACCACACAATGAGTCAGACAAAGAAGGCCTGGGGACAAACTTTTTAAATCTGAGTTCTCCAGACTGCCTCTAGAGAACCACCCCTGAAAGAGAGAAGGCTTCAGGGTAAAAGGGCAGGGAGACTTTTCGGGACACCAAACTCCTCGCCAGGGAACAATGACGTACCCTGGCTTTTTGCAGGGCTCACTGAGAGCTTAGAGTTTTATGCAACAGATTCTGATGTTGTTTTGTAGTCCCTTCCCCCACTTACTGACAACAAATTCATCTATCACCTGGGATCCGCTGGCTGCCCCTAGTGACTCATCACTGTTCATTATCCTCCAGCAACGGCTTGTGCTTCAGTGTTTATGAACACTGATGCAGAAACGCTGCCAGGAGACAGTGGAGGTGCCACAGAGAGTGCTTAAAGGCACAGGCTTGGTTATTACACAAGCCTGGGTTTAAAACCTGGCGTCACATTTGATGGGATCTTGGACAAGTCACTTGCTGCATTTTTTCCATTATTAAAATAGAAATAATAGTACACTTGAAGGGTTTCATGGAGGAATAAATAAGACACTGTTTATAAAAAGCCTGGAATATAGGATGTGCTCTATAATAATTGAATAAATATTATATTATTCATTAAGGATTTTTTTTCCACTGATGATTGTTCTTCTGGACGATTTTGCTAATTATTTACAAAGTTAAGTAATTATTTGTTAGACTATAGAAAAATTAAGTTTATGCCAATAATATACGAAAAAAATCAAACAGCAGCAGGGATCTAAAGCACCCACAGCACACACTCCTTGAGAGAAGGGCCACAGTTAGTCCATTCTGCATCTTCAGGCCTGACACAAAGTACTCAATACATGGTTATAAATAAGCAAAAGGCTGAATGGTGCATATTTCTGCACTACACAGTTTTGGACTTTGTGTCCTGCCTATTTGTTCCCATTCATTCATTAAGAAACTGTGTGCACAGCTCTGCACCAGATATTATGTGAGACGCAACTTAGCCGTCCACACCAAACAGTATAAAAACAAGCACACTCTAGGTATGGAGAGCATTCGAGGCCACAAAGTGACCCCCAGCATGAAGATGGTCCTGACAAACATTTCTGAGGCAGAATTAGCGTCTGAGTCTGTTTGGGCTGCTCTAACAAAAATTCCAGGAACCGGGTGGCTTATAAACAACAGAGGTTTATTTCTCACCATTTTAGAGGCTGAGAAGACCAAGATCAAGGTGCCAGCAGATTCGGTGCCTGGTGAGGGCCTGTATTCTCATAGAGGACACCTTCTCGCTGCATGTCACAGGTGGAAGAAGCAAATGAGCTCCCTCAGGCTTCCTGTATAGAGGCAATAATCCCATTCATGAGGGTTCTGCCCTGGGACCTAGTCTCCTCCCAAAGGTCCCGCCTCCCAACACCATACATTGTGATTAGGTTGCAACCTGTGAGTCTGGGGGGACACAAACATTCAGACCACAGCAATTAAGAGCTGGGGCTTGAGGAGCATTGGCCGGGTCTACCAACAGGCAAGAGGAAGTAGGGCCTCAGGAAGCAGGAGAAACTCTGGTGAAGGCCGAGAAGCAGAAAATGCTTAACAGATAGAGGTCAGCAAGGAGATGGGCCCTGGCAGCCTGAGCTGGGGAGTCTGTGAGAGATGAGTATGAACCGCAAAAACCCTGGAGAGAAAGCATTGTCCCCCTGCTGGAGACGGTTTCTTGCTCACATGCTGAGGGACCTGGGGCTTCATCCACTGGCCCCTTCCTGGGAGGGAGCAGTTTGCTCTGCCTTTTGCTGAGAGGGACAAAACGTGTGTTCGAGGAGGCTCTGCAGATCACATGTTTTCTGACCTTGGTCCAATCGCTTCCCCTCACTGAGCTTGAATTCCTTCACTTGTAAATAAAATAAGTGGGTTGACCTGAGCTGAGGTTCTACATTTCATCATGCAGATGAATCACTGGGAGAGTATGGACCTAAAATGCAGATCCCTGGGCTCCACTGCTAGATACGGAGTCCTGGATCTGGGGTGTATTTTATAAGCACCCTTCCCCCACCATCCCCCACTGCAGATAATTCTAGTAAATAGAATTCTAGAGCAAAGTTTCACAGACTTTTTGAATAAGAGGATGCCCTTTTTTGCATCAAAAAATTTCTGAAGCTACCTCTAAATAAATACAGGTGGATTTTTATGCTTGTTGATTGAGAAAATACTTAACAATTAAAAACTACCATGACAGCAATAACATTTTGAGATGCGTTTATAGTTTATGCATCTCAACAGGGGCACATATGTTTGAAAAATAGTATTCTATGTATGTATGCGGGGGAGGGTGTACAATTTGTTCATAATCTAGACTATGTTGGGCATCCTCTGCGTTAGAGCATTATAATCCAGACTCCTGGGTATGTATTAAATAGCTCACAAGTTGGAAACCATTGACCTAAGTTATTTATAAGTTCCCACTTTAAACTAATAACCTGTGATTCTAATCAGAGGTCTCATGGCAAGTTTGCTAAGCACTGGTTCTTTTGCCTGTGTTTAAAAATCTAATAGGAATTCCGGCTGAGCAAGAACTGCTGCTTTAGGTAATCCTGGCCAAAAACACACACAAAAAAGTGGCACTGCTGCTTTTCCCATATATTCACTTTTATCTACTGATTTGCAAGAGGGCTGAGGCATCAACTAAGAGAGAGAAAGAAAAAAGAGTACTTGAATCCTGCTTACCAGTGGGGTTTAAATACTATACAATACATAGGCGCTATCAGTTAAGAGCCAGTTTTGCCAAAATGAACCATGAATTCTCCTTGTAATTGAATCATCCATCAGAGAAAAAGGGTCCAGTAAGCAGCCAGGCCCAGCACAGGCCAGGGCTGAAGAGAAGCTGTGTTTCCAGGTCCACTCTGTGAGCTGATATTAGACCACGGTCTGTCCTAGTGGCGATGCACAGCTGGAAAGGGAATAGAAACTTCAATAGGTCATTTACTAAACACATCAGCTCTATGTGGCTGTGGGACCCTTGCTGGGGGTGACGCACAAGGAACTCTCTCTCTCTCCTCCTCCCCCCGCCCCTCTTCATCAGTGTGGGAGCAGCACCCAGCCTCAGGAAGCAGCTACACATCTGGCAAGAAACCAGCAGCACTGGTTCTTGGACATGTGTAAGCATCCCTGGGGCTTCTCAGAAATGTTTGGGATGAGTTTCTGTCAAAGACTGATCTTCCTACATTCAAGTAGGTGGAGGCTCAGTGCCCTTGAGATTTGGGTGCTACACGTAAATGTGATTGCCTTTGCTACGCCTAGGATGTTCAGAATGTAGAAATGTAAGGTCGGGAACAATGTTCATCAAATAGTTTTTCATAAGGCTGTTGCTTTGATCTTTAGGTTTCTTTTGTTCACTATAGTGGTAACTGGTATCAAAAATGAAAGCCTGGTTCTCACCCCAGCCATTGAGGTACCCACAGCTGCCATCTCCTTATATCGCCCAATCCCAGGGTGGTATTGGGGGGTATACACAAGGAAACCTTCCCTTCATAGAGTCCCAGCCCTCTTCAGATGGCATCTGGTTTCCCGGGGAACAGCTGGTGTTTAGTTTTAGAGTTGCAGGAGAGTCCCTGAGGATGGACTGAGCCACTGGGCTGAGGCGTTCTCTCTGTCAATCTGCCAACTGGGGTCCACCCAGGTTTTTGGTGAAGGCAGCTGCGAAATGTGTGGTGCGACTTCACAGAGTATTCTTAAACTTCTGCCACAAAGGTGTCAGAGAAGCAGTATGCAATTGTCAAAATAATGCAGGTTTTGCAACTTGAAAGATGTGGCTTTGAATCCCAGTTCTGTCACTGACCAGCTGTGCAGCCTTGCACAAGTCACTTAACCTCTCTGAGCCGAACTTTCATCATCTGCAAAGTGGACTTGATAACTTCACCTCATAGGGTTGTTATGAAGATTAGCAATAGTGTATGAAGGTGCCTGGCACAGTCATTGCTCAGGTGGTGTAGTGGTATTCAGATGTCAGGGAGGGAAGTTTATTTCAGAGCATGCATCGTGCAACTGCATTTCACTCCTTTATTTCCAGTGTGCCAGACACTGTCCTGGACACTTGATTTTAGAGCTCCCTGAAACTCTCCTTCCCCCCTCCACACCAGGAGCTCAGGCCAGCAACTGTCCAGTTTCCTTCTCAGTGGCCCCCATTGAACTCTTCCTGCCTCTGGGCGGGGGCCCATTCTGGATGCCTCTGACCTGGGTTGTGCTGGGAATGAAAGTAAGATGGCCACAGGATGAAAACAACAGACTGGTGCCGGCTGGAAAGCTGTCAACAGGAATGTGAAAACAAGATCTTGGTTGAATAGTTGTGGCAAGTATTCGTGGAACATTCCTCCTCTGTTCTTAGGGGGAGGAGGAGGAGCTCTCACCCCAGATTGTGGGGGTGGAAAAATCTGCTCTTCATTAGGGGGACACTGTGTGCAAAGGGACCAGCTCTTCCAGCCGGCCCAGTGGCCACAGCCTGGGTGCTAACTGGCCGAGGCCAGCTCTTCCCAGCACTCGGAACCAGGCTCTAGGGCACTGGACACGGCTGCTAATTGTCAACAGGAACTTTCAGGTCTTTCTACCCTTCTACTCCAGTGAAAGGCATGTTTCTCATTCTATTCTTCATAAGCAGACAAGGAATAATCCTCCTCACCATGGCCACCATTTACTGAACACCTATTCACCAGACATCGGGCTAAGAAGCCCACATCTCTAACCAATCATCTCTGTGTTCCCCTAATCTTTACGCCACTTCTTTTGCCCGAAATCTCACCTAATCGTTTTTTTAAAAATAGATCCCATCAGGCAAGTACCTTTAACTCATTGCAGCAGTCAGAGTCCAACAAGGAAAACAGAACTGTCTTTAAGATTTTAAAACAGAGAGAATTCGATACCAGAAAATGGCTAAAGAAAAGATGGGAGAGGTGAAACGAGAGGTGAGGAGGCAGCCCAGAAGATGCTGGCACCCTAGGCAGAAGGGAGAAAGGGGCGGTGGTATTCCTCAAGCCACGGTGCTGGGCTCACTTGCGGAAACCAGACCACATGCCTGCGGGAAGGTGGCCCCATGGGGGAGAAGCAGCGGCTGCTAGAGATTTCGCCAGAAGAAGGGAGGAGGAGGAATACTCTGCTGCTCTCCTCCTCCCACCCCACAGTCTTCCACCCTACAGTCGCCCACCAGTGCCTCCCACTGACCACGCCGAGATGGAAGGCAGCTGGAACAGGAGCTGGAGATGCAGCCTGCAGCCCAGGACATACCGAGTCAAGCAGGAAAAAGGATTGGAATATCACCAAGGGCCAGTATTCCAGGGACAGGAAAATTCACACTACTTATTTGGTGCACACACAAACAATCCCATTCTCAGGTAGGAATTATTGTTATCCCGTTTTTCTGTGAGGAAACTGAGGCTTAGAAAGGTTAAAAAAAAATGCCGACAGGTCCTTAAAGCTGAGATATTTTGGCATCCTACCTACTGAGATTTAAACTGTCAAATCTTTTTTTGTCTCCTAATAGGAGAGCTTTATTGAAAGTTAGCCAGATTTGTCTTTAAAGTAAATCAAAGGCTTTTAATTTCATTTTTGAAAACCACAATTAATGACAAGCACGTTAATTGCAAAGAGCCAACAGCCAAAGAAAACAAGCCTGTGGCCTGCCGGATCACGACAGCCGGTCAGCCCTGGAGAATGAGACGGGGCCTCCAGGGACCGTGCCACGGCTTGGTAGTGTGGATGGAGCATCACTGGGGTTAGCTCTGTGTCTGGTCAAGGCTGCCTGAGGTATTGCCAAGCCATGCGAGCATTTTTGCCAGTGTCCCTGCTTGGAAGTGTTGCTCCAGAGTTTCCAGAGCTGCGCCAGTAGTCAGTGAGGGAGCATGGCTGTCCCATGCCATGAGCTTCCTCCTGAAAGCCTTCTTTGACCCCCAAGTCAGATCATTTGATGTCCCTCATCACTATCCATTCAGCATTCTGTGCCTGCATCCATCATGGGCTTGATGTATTGCTTTGTAATTGTGTTTTCCCATTTATCTGCCCCAGTGGATTGTGAGCTCCAAAGACCCTGTGTGTTCTTTATGCTTAGCACAGCACGGAACACAAGATAGGTAGGCAATAGAATTTGAGGAATGAATGAGTGAAGGGACAGATTGGAACCCAGGATGTACTTAATAGCATGATGTAGTGGAAAGAATGTGTAGTCGGGTGTCCATCAGACCTAGAATTTCTACTCACAAGATGTGCAATCTTAATCACTTGGGGTCTAAGCTTCAGTTTTCTCCTCTATAAAATGGGTTTCATATTACCTTCCTTAAATGGTTGCAGTAGCCATTCAAAGAAACAGCCTTGCTTAATGATTGTCATTTCCTTTCTCCCTTATATTTTGAAAGGAAACTGCTCTGTTCTTCCTTAAAATGTTTTGGGGTCACCATCAGGATTAAATGTTGGGTAGATGGGCCATGATTTTGAAGCAGGATAATGATACGGACTAAGATTCAGTATAGAAAATAGAAATCACTTTAGGTAGTTCAAGAAGAAAGGGATTTAATGCAGGGAATCAGGGAAATACAAAATTGTTGAACTGGCTGGAAGAGTGGATGTCAAGGGCCACCACTGAGCTTTTGAGTTCAAGGGCACTCGGCCCACCGCAGCTGCCAGCCCATGCCAGGAGGCTGCTGCTGCTGCCATCACACATATCGCCACCAACTACCTCTTAAACTTTGGTCTCTGTGACCTTGTGTGTTAGTTTTATATTGTTACATGACAATTCTACCATCAACTTAGTGGCCGAAAACAATACATATTTATTATCTCACAGTTTCTATGGGTCAGGAGTCTAGGCACAGCTTAGACGAATCCTCTGATTCAGGGTTGCATGAAGCTGCAATCACGGTGTCGATGAGGGTTGCAATCTCAGCCGAATCTCTACTGGGGAAGGATCTGCTTCCAAGTTTGCATGGCTGCTGGTGGCATTCAGTTCCTCACAAGCTGTCAAGTAAGCGCCTCAGTTTCTTGCTGTTTATTGGCCAGAGAACACCCTCAACCCCTTGCCACATGGCCACTTGCTTCCTCAAAGCCATCAGGGGAGAGAGCATCTCCTAGCAAAACAGATGTTATAATCTTATACAACATAATTGTACACACACAATTCCATCCTTTATTTATGTTCTGATGATTAGGAGCAAGTCCCAGGTCCTACCCACACTGCAGGGCAGAGGAGGATCATGGGTAAGGTGGAATCGATATTGAGGGAGTTGATTCAAAATATCAACACCAGTGTCATTTATTTAGCACAGGATACTGAATATCTGCTCTAGCAGCCAGTCTTATTAATATGATGGTACAATGTGTATTGAAAACTTACTGTATGAGTCAATGTTGAAATACGGTTAAGAGCATGGGCTTGTAGTTACATTGCCAGGGATGAATTCTGATTCTGGCTTAAAGTCCTCATCTATAAAGTGGGCATGATAACAGGACTTACATCATAAAGTGCTTGGCATACGGTCAGCACTCAATAAAGGCTAGGCACCATCATGCGAGGGCAAGCAATTTCCCAAGTGTCTTACATTCATTATCTCATTTGATATTCAAAAAAGCCTGATGAAGTAGCTATTGTTATTATCCCCATCTTACAGATGAGGAAACTGAGTCTCAGGGAAGTTATATAACTTCCCAAAGGTCAGCGAAGCCAGTTATTGGCAGAGTTCTCATGGCTCTTGGTCATTAGGCTTAAACTGCCTTCTCTTTATCCTTGAAGATGGATTTTATTTTATGCAAATGGCTACAGTTATTTTTGTTCATGATAATAATCCCTTAAAATTACGTAGAACTTTACAGTTTATAAAGCGCTTTCTCACTTGAGCCTTCTGATAGGTATTTGTTGTTGAATATTTAAGAATATTCAATTATGCTGTGGAAGAAGAGAAAACAAAGTTGACAGATGGAATTCATAAAATATGTTAGAAATGATGGCATGTGTGTATTTAACATAGGAAGAGATAGAGGGACCAAGAGACAGCTAATATTCATGAGGCACTAAATATTCATGAGGCACCTGTACACTAAATATAAATGATAGATAAATATGCATGAGCTATATAAGGGACTAAATATATGTGACCGATCAATATTCATGATGCCTTAATTCAGCCATAAATTGACAACATCCTTTCTAGCTCTGTGTCCTCTGGCCAAGAAACACAAATGAAATCCATGGCTTCTCAGCAGGCTAATTGAAAAGCCATGGCTATTTTTCAGTGTACTTGACCCTATGTCTCTCCAACAGGGCAAGCATATGTTCCCAGCTAGGGAACTTTCCATCTGCAGGCCCCTGTGCTCAAACAGCAACTCTGGTCATATAATCAAACCATCAGTGGGGAAGGCTGATGTGGCAGAGAGAAAGATGGGACATATGAACACAGCCTACCCCACATCTCGGGTAGTGTGGTCTTTTCATTCTGATCACACCCTATCTCAAAGTGCTAATATGCCCTATATCTTTCCCCTTGCTTCTTGCTTTGTGCTTTCAATTGATTTTATGACCCCTGCAATTCAACCATTTTAATTTGGCTAGTGAGTCTTTTTGTTCTATGACCTTTGGTAGGAGGTACAGCTTGAACTTGGAGGCTACCATTGCATCAAGGTAATTTCCTATTTGACAAATGATGGGTGGTAAGTAAGGATCAGGATCCCCTCTTTAAAGATAAGGAAAGTAAAATATATAAAGGGTATGTGACTTATTCAAGGTCACATAGCTATTAAGTGGATTAATTGGGATTCACACACAGGTCTCTCCAACTCCAAGCCTAGTTTATTTATTTTTTTCCTTATACCAAAAAATTAGCAGGGAGTATTATAAAATAATGAATTGGATGTTCCTTGTAGGGCTATAAAGGAAGACTCCAAGGCTGTTCTGAGCAGGGGTATCCAGACAGAACAAGACATCGCTGGCGAAGGCCTCGTTTTGGTGGAGCCACACTCCTTGGCATGTCCATGCTAGGCATGTCCTTAAAAGGGCCCCCTTGTTTCAGATTACAGTCACCTTTCATCTGTTCCTCATTGGTTGTGTAAACACAAGCTCCTTATGGGCAAGGCCCACAGCCAACAGACATGTTGAGGCTCTGACGCTGTTAGGAATTAAGTCCAGAAAAAGGGGAAGGTTGAGCCGGAAAGAATTCAGTTGTCTTCACTTCCTTCCCAAAGCTGGATTCCTTGCCAGACAATGTCAGCCTTGGAGACTTGGCCTATGTGTCTGCTCTGGCTCTTTTAACTGTTGACTTTTGGATCAACTGTAGGTTGGTCTGGGCATGAAAAGTGCTTTTCCAAAATCAATATTAATAGTAAATTTGAATATGCACTTTTTGGTCTTCCTTCCATTCTCTTTTTTGCTACCTTTGAAATCATGTGCAAATAAATGTGGCCAAGGCCTTTTAGAGAAGAAAGTTTCTCTAGTGAGGGCAGGACCAAGACCTTCATTTTATCTGTGTCAATTCATAAGCTCTTGTGGGAAACGTCAGTCTTCTCAGATGAGGAAATGGGCAAGCCTCAACGGAATCTTGCAATAATTTTCAGAAATCACTAGGCCCTCAAAATGTGTAATTTTTCTGCAGATTTGCACTGACTTTACTCTTGTTTCCATTTCATCCTATGTATCCTACTGCTTTCAATTACTCACCAAATCACTCAACTAGAAAAACATCACAATAATTATAACTCATGATTGTAGAGAACAAATGGTTATTCACATGGAAGATAGATATAATACGATCCTGTATTTGTTTTTTTTTAATATTGTTTTTGTCCATATGTGTTTGTGTGTGCAGGCACACATATAAGCAACATGGGAAAATCCTTCTCCTCCTAAGGCTTCAATATTAAAAGACCACAGGCTCAGAACCTTCAGTAGATAATTGTACCTAAGCAGAGTTAACACTATGGATTTGTTCAGTTCCCATCTCTACTAGTATCATGCTCTGTAAGTTTGGGCAAATTGTTTGACAACAAACTTCACTTTCTTCACTTACTTCATTTATGAGGATTAATATGGATTCATGCTAAGTATATTTATCAAGAGACTTCTATGTACCAGGTAGCCTGGTGGAATACAGGGGTGAACCAAGCAAATGAGATCTTTACCCTCATGAATCTTCCAATCTAGAGGGAGATATAGATAAATGAAGAGACAATTCATTTATATAGTATGATAAGTGCCACTGGGGCCATTCAGGATGCTGCAAAGACACTTAAGAGAGATGCCTAACTTGGACTTGGATGAGGAGGTAGTCAAAGATTTTTTGGAAAAAAAAAATGGTAGCTCAGTTGAACTCTGAAGCAGTAGTAGTTAGTCAAGAAAGAGGAGAGGGAACAGCATATATAAAGGTCTAGAGGTAAGGGACAAAAATAAAATAATGTAGAGTCCTGAGGATAATGCCTAGAACATAGTTGGCATTCAATAAATGGCAGCAGCCTTTAGAACTATTATAATGTCCTAAACCTCAAGACGTATTAGATTTATCTCTGTGGCCTCAGCATCAAAGCAGTTATTGACACATAGTACATGCTCACTAATTGTTGAAAAGTGAATGAGTGTATAAGTGAATGAATGAACAATTATTAGTTATTTCTGTCTGTTCCTAGGGACCGATCCATTCCAGAAGCCACATTCTAACTCAGGCTTTACCTAGAATTGTCTATACTCTCACTGTATAGAGAGTAATGCTGCAGCCTGGTTCTGACTTCAGACTTGGAAGATTTCCATGGGTTCAGCTGGAATCACATGGCCTCTCTTCCCTCTAGCCCAGGAGGGGTCACACTATTCTCTCCTTACAACACTGACGCAACTAAAGAGATCCACATACTAATAGCTGATTTTTGTTTGAAAGTCTGTCTGAATGGCATTTATTTGTCATCCCACAGAGTTTGGCAACTTGTAATATTGTAAAACAAACAAACACACAAACAAAACAATATGGCAATGTGGCTGTGACTGCCTTATCTTCTGGAGCCATATCTGTTTGTGGCTCATGGACCAATGGAGCAACTTAGCAGATCATTAAAAGATCTTTAAAAACCCAAGAACCAGTTATAGGGAAGTCTGAGGCTAATACTAATATGAAGAACTGACATTTATTGATCACATTCTATTTGCTGGGTGCTATGGTTTGAATATTTGTTCCCTCCAAAACTCATGTCGAAATTTAATCCCCAATATGGCAGTATTGAGAAGAAGAGCCTTTAAAAAATAATTGGATCATGAGGGCTCTGCCCCCATGAATGAATTAATCCATTCATGGATTAATAGATTAATCAGTTAATGTGTTATCATGGACAGGGAACTGGTGGAAAAGGAAGAGAGATCTGAGCCAGCACACTCAGCCCCACCACCATGTGATTCCCCGAGCCACCTCAGGACTCGGCAGAGTCCCCACCAGCAAGAAGGCCCTCACCAGATGTACCTCCTTGACCTTGGACTTCCAGCCTCCATAACTGTAGGAAATAAATACTTGTGTAAGTTACCCAGTTTCAGGCCTGGCGCAGTGGCTCACGCCTGTAATCCCAGCACTCTGGGAGGCTGAGGCGGGAGGATCGCTTGAGCTCAGGAGTTTGAGAACAGCCCCAGCAAGAGCAAGACTCCATCTCTTCTAAAAATAGAAAGAAATTAGCTAGACAACTAAAAACATATAGAAAAAATTAGCCAGGCATGGTGGCACATGCCTGTAGTCCCAGCTAATCGGGAGGCTGAGGCAGAAAGATTGCTCGAGTCCAGGAGTTTGAGGTTGCTGTGAGCTAGACTGATGCCATGGCGCTCTAGCCCAGGCAACATAGAGAGACTCTGTTTCGAAAAAAAAAAAAAAAAAGTTACCTAGTTTCAAGTATTCTAAGCAACAGAAAATGGACTAAGACACCAGGCATTGCGCTAAGTGCTATATTTGCATTATCTCATTTAATCCTCACAAGGACCCTTGGAAATAGATACTGATATCACCCACATTTCACAGGTGAGAAAACTGAATCTTGGAGAGTGATGTGATTTGCCAAGGTCATCCTTTTAGTCAGGGATAGCTGGGATCAAACCCAATTAGGGCAATAGCAAATCTGCTACTCTTACCCTCTTTCTTAACCATGGTGCCATAAGCAAAAAAAGACATGGGGCAGGCGGGAGGTTGGCATACTGCCACACCTGGGAACATCCAACAAAATCAGGGCCATGCTAACACAATCTATGCCAACCTTTGTTTTTATTGACTTTGAAGGCTTATTAGAACACTAAATAAACATTTATTCAGAAATTGGAGAAAAGATAAACAGACTGAAGTAGAGCTAGCCACTCAACCAATCCCAATAATAGAATCTTTTTTGTTTGTTTGTTTTCTATTTTGAATGACATCACCTCAGGTTGCAGGTGGTGTGGCATCAACTCTATCAGTTTAGTCTTTCTTAATTTTCAGTAAGCCAGTTGTCACTGTGACAACAGGGACTGTCCCTAACTACAGAGACTGAATTGGAGTTGTTTCTGCCTCCGGAATTATAATGCAGCCCCTTTGCAATTTTTTCTTATTTTGCAGAACTACCTCTTCTTCTTTCCAAGTCTTAATGCTCAGATGCTTAAAAACAATGTAC
>RJWJ010012432.1:0-42064 GCA_004363605.1 Indri indri | reverse complement strand
CTGATCAATTCATTCAGTAGGTACGTAGTGACCCCTACCAGATACGGCTCTCTGTGCTAAATACAAGGTAGGACAAAAATGTGTCAAGAGTGGTCTCTGCCTTCAAAGAGCTGGAGATGAGGCTGAAAAGGAGACTACAGAACCTAATTTCTAATGATTATCAGGCCCCCTAGAGCAGAGCAAAGAGGAATTCAAAGGAGATGAGGTCACATCTCAAGAGCTTTCCTGGACAGATAGGTGGGGTTTGGACAGAAAGAAATGGGGAAAGACAATATTATAAGAGGTTGCAATAAATAGGCACAGTGGACGTCTGTTGTACCCAGAATCCTCCATTGTGTCTTCATATATCAGCACCTCAATTTTCCATTGAGGAACTACTTAAACCCCGTTACTTAAGTCTTAGTGGAACTGACAAGCTGCCTTACCTTCTCCAGGTCAAGAGGTAAACATGTTACCCAAATGAGGACATTTGTAGAATTTTTGCCAGGAATTTGAATTTCGATTAGAGTGAATTAAGGAGAGAAAATGTTAGAGCTGCTCAACACTCTTCTTTAGTAGAGGCTGTCGGTGAGTTCCTGCTCCCTTGGTGCCCTGAGCCACTCCTGATACTGTGTTTCCCAAGCTAGGTGGCTCATTTTTTTTCTCATCAACTCTGTGAGTCACCCCACATTATTCTAATAAATTCTCTTTTTTGGCTTACGTTAGGCAGAATCGCTTCTATTGCATTCAACCAAAGAACCCTAAATGGTAGCTTAATAAAGATTTAGAGAAGAAGAAAAAGAGATTTGTTTGGGTAGTAATGAACAGTCTATGTGGTTAGTATGTAGAGTACATAGTGGCAAACTTGTAGTTGGAAATAAAGTTGGAAAGACTGCTTGGGTCTGGAACGTGGCAAGCCTTGACTGCTAGGCTCAAGTGATCCAAAAGAAGCCAAATTTTAGGAAGAGTAAATGGGGGAGGGGGCAGACATGGAGACAGTGAAACCAAGGTGGTTAGTAACGTAGCTTCTTTTGTAAATTCTTATCTTGTCCTGCGTTATTTAATTTACCACTGTTTTTCAAGAACTGATTGTATGTGCCAGGCTCAGTGCTGGCATAGGACTACGAAGATGATTAAGGCTTGGATCCTGTCTTCCCAGAGCTCCCAAGATGAAAGGTTAATCAGACCTGTTCATATGAGAGATAAATCATTAGGATTATGTAAGAGTTATAGGTGTTTTATGTAAGAGAAAGTGATTAACTCTTTTGTTGGGTTAGGAAAGGCTTTAAAGGAGTAGTGATTTCTGAAGAGAGTTTTGAACAGCAATTTGCCAGGTGGTCTTGGTAGAGATGTGCATAAGCATTTGGGATTAAAGGTCCTGGAAATATAACAGGTTAGAGATGAAGATTTAGGATCATAAATACATAATATGATAGTTTAAAAATGCATGAAATTACCCAGAGACATAGACAATAGTCATAAAAGAAGAAAAGCAAGGACTGAACTCCAAGGAACACCAACAGTTAAAAGATGGGCTGAAAAATGCAATGCCCAGCAGAGGACATAGAGATGGGAGTGAATGTTTAGGAGAATCGCAAATCACAAATCAGTGTGTCATGGAAGCCAGGAGAGGAGAGAGTTACCAGATGGGAGGAGCAAAGTATCAGAAGTCACAAGATTAAATAAAAATAGGACCAAAGAATGTCTATTAGTTTGGGCAAAGGAAAGTTTATTAATCTTAGGGAGAGTCATTTCCAGAGGAATGGTGGAGGCAGGAGCTCGCTCACAGGGAGTGGATGGGAGATGAGGAAGGCAAACACAGTCTACTCTTGCTTTGAAGAAAATTGGCTGTGGATGAAAGGAGAGGGATATTAGCAAAGGTCAATGCAAGTCAAAGGAGGTTTCCTTCTTTGTTTTGTTTTGTTTTGTTTTGTTAATGAAAAAACTGATGCATGTTAGTCCTGGAGGTCCATGGCATGGATTTTCCTAAGGACTTAATACCTTAAAGAAAACAAGATGTTCCTTCTGATAAGTAAATACACAATCTCACTCTTGATCCAAAATGGGCTTGTCTCATTTTGCATTCTGCTCTATCACAAAAATACAGTACTATTCTAGTATAACTGTAGGGAGATGTTAGAAGGATTGAAATATGCCAGAAACAAATACATTTGGGATCATATATTAAAGTTTTAATTTGGCTGTATATAGACTTAGCCTTTTCAAGGAAGGGAAATTAAGCCAAATTCTAATTCCAAATGTATATTTTTCTTAGGGAGGAATATTTAGAGTATACATACAACACCTTATGTAACAGCTATCCACAGCCCCCTTCCCCTCACTTTGAGGGTAACAAAGGGAAGGGGTTGGGGTTAGCAGAATCTAATTATTATTCCAGTAAAATAATAATTTCTACTAAAGATTCCCACTTCTGATTGACTGTCCTTCTAAAGGACTGGTCAGCTAGTTAGGTATTGTACCCATTTCAAGCTATGTGACTTTTCTAGTCTGTTCTGTTAGTCTCATTAGGTTCCATATAACATACACCCAATTTTAAATAAAGAAAAATAAATTTTTTTGGCTCAAGAAACCAAACTGTGATAAAGTCAAGTTTTATAAAGTCAAGCCATTTCAGTTATTTAGAACCAGGAACTAATTATATCTATTTCTCTCTCTCTCAGCTTTGTTTCTTTTAATATGGTTATTATTATTTATATTCTTTAGTAGAGACAGGATCTTGCTATGTTGCCCAGGCTGGTCGCAAACTCCTGGGCTCAAGTGATCCTCCCACCTCAGCCTTCCAAAGTGGTGGGTTTATAGGCATGAGCCACCAGGCCCAGCCAGCTTTGTTTCTTTTTAAATGCAGTCTTCATTTTCAACCATGGCAGACTTGCTTTCTTTTTGGAGCAAGTCCAACGGATGCCAACAGCTTCTAGGCTCATGTTCTCATTACCGGGAGAGAGGAAAAGACTTTCCTCTTGCTCTAGAACTTTGATTGGTCTCCTTGGGTCATATACTTATCTTACTCCATGTCCCCCAGACCAGTGTGGCCAGAAGGATTGAGCTACTAAGATTGGTCCAGCTAGGATGAGATGCCCATCATTTGCCAACTCACTGTGACTGAAGAGGCAGGGTCACATAAGGACATAGCATTTTCCATTGCCCTGCTTATTGGGGAAAGAGGGTCTTCAAAGAGTGGGGGCTTTTGCCTAAAAAGAGAAGAGTGCTAGGCAGACAAAACTATAAATATTCAATAAGTTTGATTAGTACACAACTTAGTTGGGGTAAGTGAACAGATAGGCTGATTGATTTGAAATGAGGATATGGGAAAATTTTCTGAAATTATCTGAAATTATCTCCCCTGTCCTAGAGAAGGGGATTACAGTTGGGTTATACCTTGATTCTGATAGAGTTTAAATAAACCACATACAGACTTAGCACTTTGCAATTTAAAAGTGATTTCACTTGCGTCAAGCTTATTTGAGCTAAAAATAATCCAGGAGATATTTTTTATTTCCATTTTGGAGAGTACAGACTAAGTCTCAGAAAGAAATATTTCTTGCCCAGGATCCCGTAACTAGTAAGATAGTGGGTTTGGAATCAGTAGTCCTGACTTCAAATATTTCTTCCATTACACTCGATTTTTAATGCTACTGAAAACGCAAGTTTCTTAAGGCTTACAAATTCTTGCCTAGTTTTAGGAAGTGTTTTGTATTTGTCTTTAAAATTTCACTAATAAATCAGTTATTCCCTATTTATTAAAGTTACGACTCATGCCACCACTAAATTTGCTATCGTTGACATAGTCTCTCCTAAAGAACAAAATAATTTTTAGTCTCTCTTAAAAATGTATAGCATCTCTTAATAATTAGGTACTCTTTAGGGTTGTATATTTCCAGATAGCCTAGAATCAATGGCTTGAAGTGGTTTCTAATCCATCAGAGAATGATAGGCTCTTTTGCCTTATTCTCTAATCTGATTGACCAGAAAGGACAAAGGTGTATAAAAATAGAGGTTTTTAAATATTAAATTTATTCGTATCCTTTGCAATTTCTTGATATTATTGTTTGTTTCAGATGAGAAGAAACAGATGGTTGCAAATGTGGAGAAACAGCTTGAAGAAGCAAAAGAACTGGTATGTACAGACGTACTAAGGTATTTTTACATGCAACCAGAGCCATTCAAGCTAATGCCTTCCTCTAGCCTATTTTATACCCTGTGGAAATTTGAAACATTACTGATTAGCATTTTATAATTCAGAATTTATCAGTTTTTAAATTGAGAATTTAATGGCTTCTTGGGCTTTTATTTTTAATAAAGGTGATTCATTGTCTACCTCTATTATTTATTCATAATAGCTATAAATAGCTAATGCTGATAAAGGTATACTGGGTACCAAATACTGGGTTAAGCATATTACTTGCTTTATAATATTTAATTTTCTCAAATGTCCTGTGGGACAAGTATTATTTGTCAGAAACTATAAAGGATCTTATATTTTCCCCTATGTGCAAGCTAACAAGTGATCTTGCCATAGTTTCATGGATGCTTATAGAAGACATGAGACTCCTAGGTCAAAGACAGAAGACTTTTATTACTCACGGCAAAAGCAACTGCCAAGTGTCAGCCTGGTTCTGTCAGTTCCCTGAGCCTCAATTCCCATAGGAGTGATGCATGTGGGCCTAGATGTATGCTTACAAAACGGTAGAATACCTTATAGGAGTGGAACAGAGAGCCTGGGAAATGTGCCACTTTATCGCAGCCTGAAAGCAAGGCTGTTCTTTGTCAAAGAGTCATACATTATTTCCTTCTGCAAGGTTGCTCCCCGCAAAGGCAACCCTGTGAAATGGCTCAGGCAGAGTGCTCAGGACTTGGCATTCTTGGCATACCCAGCAAGACACGTAGGAGCATGAAAGAACCTTGGTGGAGTGATTCCCAGCACCGTTATTACCCCCCGTTTTGTAGATGGGGAAACTGGGCTTTAGAAAGATTTAGTAACTTGTTTGAGGTCCCATACCCTGTTAAGTAGTGGAGTAAGGATTTGTATCTGGATATGCTAAACCCAGAGCTCCAGCTCATCCACTCCTTTTTTATATAAATAAATTCATAAATTAGGGAGCAAAAAAGTACTAAAAAGTATCGTGTTCTAATTTTTGCTTTTAAAAGCCAAGTATTAACAAGTATGACTGTACTTGTTACTGTGCACTGTGGCCTTAAATGAGTGTGTTTCTTTTCTAACTACAGAAGGGTATTACTTGGTATTCCTTCAGTACTACTTACTGATATCCTTAGGACAGTTTCTCAAACTGTGTTTCTGTTAACTGATATTACCTGTTCAGATAAGTCTGGGAAACTGTAGCTTAAGCAGAGTAGGGGGTTGGGGTCCTTTTTGGTGGTTGTTTGTCTATAGAACCTTCTTGGACTCTAAAGTAGGCTAAAAGACATGACTCTCTAAGAAAGGACCACAGAGGGCAACTAGAGACTGTAGCATTTCCCAGGCTTATTTGACTTAGTGATATTCGTTAGCAAGACCATACATGAGGGCTGCTGCTTTGGGGGGGTATTAAGCAGCAGGTGGTAGTTGTTCCCCATTGCACAGTAGACATCTCCTCTGTGTCTTCAAGTGCTGAGGCTTGGAGCTTCTCTGTCACTGGTTCTTTTCTGGCCATCAGGATGTCCGATGTGCTCCATACCCTGCAAGGTCTACTTCTTGTCTCTACTTGTTGCCGTCACTGTCTCTGCAGTGGCAGCTTTACCTTTAATCTCCAGGGTGTCTAATGTTTGCCTCTCTTTTGAAAGTTTTTTTGGTTTTTAAATACTTTTCTCCTTACTTTCTTTTCTTTTTCTGGGCAACTGCTTTCTCATGCTTCCTGGCCTTCATGTAAAAAAGACTGACTTTTACATGCCAGTGTAGCCACTCAGTACACGTCTTCCACCTGGTTCGCGGGATAATTGTAAATAGTACAACTGGTCAGTTCTTTGGATCTTGAGTTGACCTCTTGTTTTGTTGCTGAGTTCTCAGGAGCAGCTTTTTTGCTGTCGAAATCTGTTTTGGTTTATTTGGTTGCCTTCGTCTGGAGATGTTCTGTTTAAGTGACGATGTTAGAAGGCTGGTCTCCTGATAGCCAAGGTTTTACTGTAAAAAGAATATAAAATATAACTCCCTCATGGAGTTTATAGTTATTTCGAGTTATTTACTAATATAAAGAGTTTCGTCTAAGATATATGTTTCTGTTTGTTTAAAATGACCAGAAAGCTGATTTACTTTATTCTAATGACATCCTTGTTAAGGATGATGTTTGTTATATTACATACTGTCCTTTTGATGAAGATCCTGGGAGAAAACCTTCTTTCTTTTCGACTGTTAGGATTAATTGTGTTTCTGCTAAACAATTGGTTTGTATTAATCTCTTGGACACTGCACATCTTGTAATTATTTTGTCTTCCATCTATGTTGGCCATATAAATGTTGTGACAACATAGAACAAGTGCAAATTAGCTTTATTCCTGGTTGCATTTTAAGTGCTTGTTGTGTGTTTCCTTTTTCTTTCCTACCTACTTTTAATTTAGTTTTATGTCCATGTAAAATGCCTTAAACAAAAGTAAATGTACTTAGTTCTCAGATTTTTTTTAAGAGACAGGGTCTTGCTCTGTCACCCAGGCTGGAGTGCAGTGGCATGATCACGGCTCACTGCAACCTACAACTCCTGGGCTCAAGCGATCCTCCCACCTTGGTCTCCCAAAGCACCGGAATTACAGGTGCACCTGGCCAACTCTCAGATTTTGATTTACATACATGAACTTTTGTAATTATTTTTCTAGATGATCCTGTTCACCCTGTTAGAGTGAAGTACTTGATGATTTCAGAGAGGCGCTTTAAATAATTACCTTGCTAAGTGATGATTTAATTTGTTGGTGCCTCACATTTATGTTGAAACATGTCAGTAATTTAAATGATTATTATTTAAATCAAGGCTAATTGAAATTTTTTTCTTTATAAAAATTGAGGCCTGTTAATTAAAATGTGATCATCTGGTTTATCTATATCCTGCTATAGTAATTAAGTCTCTATTACTGGATAATAAGAGTTTTATTAGTAATAAGCCTATACTACTCATGGAAATAATTTTGTTAGATTGCTTTAAAAGGTAGAACACATGGCAACATTTTTGCATGTGATTTTATCAAACATGGCCTGGGCCAATTTGTTGTTGTTACTGCTTTTTATTTTTTAATGCCAAGTACAAGTAGCTGTTTCTGATACTTTGTGTAGTGCTCGCTGTATTTCTTTTTCATTATTAATAAGCATCATTACTATAGTTAGCATTAATCTAGTGATTTCCAAGCAAGATATACTGTTCTAATAACATGATAGGAATTAAGACATTTAATCTTCACAGCTGCGTTTGGAAAGAGATACTATTTTAGAAATGAGGAAAAATAAGGCACAGAGATGTTAAGAAACCTGCTTAAGACTCTATGACTAGTAAGTCGTGGAGCCTGTGATGTGAACATAGGAGTCTGACTCCAAAGCCTGTGTTCTGAACCATTATGGTATTTCTGCATTACCGCCCATTAAGTTCCCACAGGTTATATCCAAAGTGTTATATGATGATAGGTTGTTAAAAAAAAAAAGTGCTCTGCTGTGATTTTAGTGAACTGTGTCTAATTTAGCATATTACTATATCCATTTAACTTTATATCAACATGATTATAAAGTGTCAGGAGTTAGGCTGGAGGTTGAGATCACATGTTGGTTGGTATGGGATTTTCCTAATTAGAAAATACTTTCCGTAAGAAATTACATCAAATGACTAAGACTGGACTGATGTTTCATGGATTAACCACAGGAAATAATGGCTGAGTTTATCTTCCCACAGTTCTGGAGGTTCATGGTCAGAGGATAAGACCAGGTTGGACTGAATGATGGGCTATTCTAAGGATATTGAAATCAAAATTATTGCAAATGTTTGGATTAATGCATATGTTTTAAAAGAAATTCTTGACAAAGTAAGCACTTGGGCTTACAAAATTAGGCACAAAAGTAGTTCTAATGTTATTTAATCATTCAGCACCCTGGGTCTGATTCCTCAACTGGTACATTTAGTACCCTGAGCCTGGTTCCTCAGCTATAAAATAAGGAATTGGAATTAAATCCTTTCAGCTCTGAACATTTGGTCAAATAAAGAATAAACATATGGTTTAAATCACATTTTTCTTTCCCTTCTAGCTTGAACAGATGGATCTGGAAGTCCGAGAGATACCACCCCAAAGTCGAGGAATGTATAGCAACAGAATGAGAAGCTACAAGCAAGAAATGGGAAAACTTGAAACAGATTTTGTGAGTCAAATTTCATCCTTTGTCATATTTCCTGATTTTTAAACTGAATTTTCACTTACATTTTTTATTGTTTCCTCCTCACAGCTCAGTCAACACTAAATGCATAGTCTTTAGGGGCTCGTGTAAGAAATAAGCAACAGCTTCCAATGTTTATGAATTGGGGATCTAAAAATGGTTATAGAAATAGCTAATGATGGAATTTAAGATACATTGGATTCATCACTCACAAATAGATTCAAATCATGTGGTCCTTTGAGTCTGAATAATATTTATTGGCATTGGTATTGGAATTTATTAGAATTTTGAAACCAAGTTTCTGGCCTTACAGAGTTTTCAGCCATTAAGATGCAGCCCAGGTTTCATTGTAAAAAGAATATAAAATATAGCTCCCACATGGAGTTTATGGTCATCTTTAGTTATTTACCAACGTAAAGAGGCTTTTATGTTTGCAGCCTCTGGACTCAGGGGCTCATGAATCTCCTAGAAGTCCAATCTGTATGTTGGAAGCATGTTTCTATGTGTGTTTTTTCCTTAGCTGAGCTCTATAGATTTCATTAGAGTCTCAAAAGAATATATTATGCCCTTCCCCCAAAAAAGATAAAAAGAACTACTTTCAATTAGTAGTTTATATGAGATTCCTTCAACTGATTGCTCGTGAGAATATTTAGCTTTCTTTTCCAATATATCTAGCTTTCAGGTCTATTCACTTTATAGCAAATTTAAGAATATAAATTTAAAGGCATAATGTTAAAGTTGTTAGTTATTAGACATTAATAGGAGTGGAAAATATACAGCTGAGCAATTCTACTTCTGGTTATATATCCAAAAGAATTAAAAGCAGAGTCTTGAAGAGAGATTTGCACATCCATATTTATAGCAGTATTTTCACAATAGGAAAAAAGGCGGAAGCAACCTGAGTGTCCATTGAGATATATATATAAACAAAATGTTGAATATACGTACAATGGAATATTACTCAGCCTTAAAAAAGGAAGAAAATTCTAACACATGCTACAGCAGGACATTATGCCAAGTGAAATAAGTCAGTCACAAAAAGACTAATACAGTATAATTTAGAGGTATCAAGAGTAGTCAAATTCATAGAAACAGAAAGGAGAATAGTGGTTGCCAGGGACTGGGAGAAGGGGGAAATGGGGAGTTATTGTTTCGTGGGCACAGAATTTCAGTTTTGCAAGATGAAAAAGTTCTGGGGATTTGTTGCTCAGCAGTGTGAATATATTTAACACACTTAAAAATGGTTAAGATGGTAAATTTTATATTATGTGATTTACTGCAATTAAAAATTAAAATGAAAAAAGATATAAAATATTTTTAAAACCTTGCTAATGACAAAAGAATGAAGAAGTTAACATAGTAACAACTCTCTGCTCTTATATAGGCTGGCATAGGAAATTAGGAGTTCAGCAAATAAATTAAATTTCATATCACTAACATTAGACAGCAGTTACAAGAATGGATGAGAAAAGATCTGAGCCTTACCTGTGAGTGACAGAAGGCACATGTTGACACATAAATCAGCTGTATTTGTGAATCTGGGGTCCAGATTCACAAGGAAAGTCAAGAATTTATAAGGATTTTTCCATCTCTCTTCTTGCCTTACATGTTTTACTTTTGGAGGCTATACCTTGATTATAATATACCTTTCCACTGCAAGGCCAGTGACAATGGACCTAGTAGAAATTTCTCCTAGAGTCTGGAAATAGGGTGATTTGCAGTTATGTATATTTATTTTATATTTTAATAGATATTATATAGAGAAGTTGACATGGGTCACATCAGTAACTCTGATGCAATTGCCTTTTAAATTGCGCTCCTATTAATGTGAAAAAAAAAGAATTGGAACCCACGATGGGCCTAAATTGATAAAATAAATGTAAATGCCTAGCTTCTGTGCTCTATACTAGATAAAACCTTCTACAACTGCTTTGTGAAAGGATAGTTTCTCTCAGCAAGAATATGAAGATATGGTGAGAAAACTGGATTGATTTAAGAACTTGGCAACTCAAATTTATACTTAAAAAATTCCATATAAGTGATGAAAGTAAAATAAAATATTTATAATGATTATTTTAGTTTGCTTATCTCATTTTTTTAATTTTTTTTTCTTCTATAAGACAGTCATTCAGAGCTTACCTCATTTTTATAAAACTCTTTTCCAAAGATTTTTTTCATAGGTTCTCAAAAAACTAAGTATTAATTTACTAAGGCTATAACAAAGTACCAGAGAATAGGTGGCTTAAACAACAAAAATTTGTTTTCTAAGGCCGGGCATGGTGGCTTGACACATGTAATCCGTAATCCTGTAATCCTAGCACTTTGAGAGGCCGAGGAGGTTAGGAGTTCGAAACCAGTCCGAAAAAGAGTAAGACCTCATCTCTACAAAACATAGAAAAACTGGCCAGGTGTGGTGGCGTGTGCCTGTAGTCCCAGCTTCTCTGGAGGCTGAGGCAGGAGGATCACTTGAGCCCAGGAGTTTGAGGTTGCAGTGAGCTATGGTGATGCCACTGCACTCTAACTGGGGTGACAAAGTAAGACCTTGTCTCAAAAAAAAATAAAATTGTTTTCTCATAATTCTGGAAGCTAGAAGTTTGAGATCAAGGTGTTGGCAAGGTTGGTTCCTTCTGAGGCCTCCGTCCTTGATTTATGGATAGCTTTTCCCTGTGTCTTCGTGGAGTCTTCCCTATACATATCTGTCTGTATCCTAATTTCCTCTCATTATAGGACACCAGTCATATTGAATTAAGGCCCATTCCAATGACCTCATTTTAACCAAATTGCCTCTTTGAAGATCCTGTCTCCAAATATGGTCACATTCTCAGTATGAGGATTAGGACTTCAACATATCAATTTGGTGGAGATACAGTTCAGCCCGTAACATTGAATTTAGTTTTAATTCTTTTATTAAAATTTTTTTCAGAAGTTAAATTATTTGTGTGGCTTATTATAAGTCAGCTAACTCAATCTTCAGTCTTTTTGTTTCCCAAAGAGTGCAATACTGGGGTAACGTCTTTTAGGTATTTGAAAATTGTGTACTTGGGTAAGTGTTCCTTTCTCAGCTATGTTTTCTATTATAAAGAAAAATGGAACCAACACTATGAACTAAAAGTTTATTCCGTAGGCTGTCATTGAAAATTCATTTGTTTATGTGTGTATTTCTGCCACAGCTTTCTTCCACCATGTCAGGAAACATCTTTCTCCACTACCTGCACTTATATTGTACAGTGATTTAAAGTATGTAAAGGACATTAACAGACATTGTTTCATTTCATTTGTGAAGAGTAGACAGAGCGGCTATGGATTACTGTCCTCATCACACGTGATGGAACCAAGAGGCTCAGATTAATTACAGATTTCATTCAACAATTCTTTCTTTCTTCCTATAGTGTATCAGACACCATCCTAAGTGCTAGAATACAGTAGTGGTCAAGATAAAGTTCTTGCTGTCATGGAATTTAAATTCTAGAGGGGGGAAAATCTAATGGGGAAGACAAAAAACAAATGTATATATGTTATAGTTTCAGGTAGTGATAAATGCTATAAAGAAAAATAAAGTGAAGAAAATAAAGTGAGGCCTCTTTAGGTATTTGAAAACAGCTTTTTAAAACACTAGAATTCACTTAAGCTGTTCTTGTCATTTCTTCCTTCAGTATTGGTATGAAATTAGATAGGGTCTGAACATGTCAGGATGTTCTAAGAAAATGAACCAGCCAAAAGGAAAAATATATATAGTTGAGGATTTTTTCAAGTTTAAGATTATCGTTTGCTTCTTAAGAAAATAAAATTAAATTAAAAAACCCTAAACTTATATAAACAGAACCCCCCCAGTTATGTTTGACCAAGTCTCAGTAAATAGAAAAAGAGTTTATTGTGTACGTAAGCATGGGAGCCACACACAAACTGTGAGACTCCAAGAAGGGCCCTAGGATGCCTGAGGTTTTTATACCACACAGAAAGGCATAGAGGCTTGGAGTGTGGGGACAGGTTGTGGAAGGGATGGGGAGAAAGGCATGCCGAGCAAAGCCTGTCTTGTTATGCAGATGAAAGCTCTCAGGTAGAATAGGTGGTAACCATGGTGGTGTTCTCTGACCTTTCCAGTGTCAGACTTTCAGTCTTCTTTTCCTGTGAGTTAATCTTTCCTATATCTGGATAAGGCAGATAAAGGGGCCTCAGGGAAAGCCTGTTTGCATCTGCCGTTTACCTCACTAATGTAGATTTCCTTTGCAGGTGCAAATCTCCCTCACAAAGGGCAGCCTTTGTGAGCCGTTCCTGTGTTTGCAGCCCCTCTGAATACGCATCTCGAAATACGCCAAAAAGTATATTTTGGGGTGGCATGTTTTAGTTTCCTTCATTATGATGACCTGTCACAGAATGTAATTTGTAATTTAACTGACTAAATACCTATTTCAAATATTTTAAAATTCAGGCTGTCATTGTAATCATAATTGTGGGAGGTTAAGGGAAGTTAGTGGTCCCCATTTACGTCCCCATTTATATTGTTGCTATTTCCAATGATTCTTTTCACCTGCCTAATTCCATTCTTCTTGATTTTTGGCTTCTTATAGCCTAATATCGTTCAGTTTTGTCTTCTCGTAGTCTCAGAGTAAGTTAGGAATGTTAGATCCAGAAGAGTCCAAATCTAGTCACCTTATTTTTTAGATGAGGGAACGGAGGACCAGGGAGACCAGATGAATTACCTTAAAGTCACACTGTTTAGGGCCGGGACCAGAATCAAACAACTAAGCACCCATTCTAATGTTCTTTCTGTGGTCCTTTGTAACACTCCTCCCCCTCCCTTCAGGTTTCCAAAAATATATATTTAATAGCCTCTCGAGGTATTCGAAAACAACCTTTTAAAAAATTTGAATTCATGTAAGCTGTTCTTGTAATTTCTTGCTTCAATATTGGTATGGGGTTAGCAAGGGCCTGGTCATGTCAGGATTTCCAGGAAAATGAACCAGCCAAGAGGAAAAAAAATTCATAGTTGAGGATTTTTTTTCAAGTTTAAGATCCTTGTTTGTATCTTAAGAAAATCAGGCGAGGCATGATGCCATAATCAAGCGCTTTGGGAGGCCGAGATGGGAGTATCACTTGAGTGCAGGAGCTCGAGACCAGCCTGTCAATAGTGAGACCCGGCTATACAAAAAATTAAAAAATTAGCTGGGCGTGGTGGTGCCCACCTGTAGTCCCAGCTACTCGGGAAGCTGAGGCCAGGAGGGTCACTGGAACCCAGGAGTTAGAGGTTGCAGTGAACTATGATGACGCACTGCACTTTACCCCAGGCAACAGAGTGAGACTCTGTCTCAAAAACAAACAAAAAAAAGAAACGAAGAAAGAAAATCAAATAAAAATTTAAAAAGCTAAACTTATACAAAAAAAAAAAACAAACCCAAAATTGTATAAAATGTTTGACCAAGTCTCAGTAAATGGTAAAAGAAAGGAACAAGTAAGTGGTGTACCAGAATAAGGTTCCAAAGGTTATGGGGACATGGTGTGTTGAGTGCTTTTCACATCGCTGATATCGTATCAGTACATACTATGGTGCTAGCACCATCTTGTGGTTGATTTGTATAGTTGCATATTTCTTTTTTATTGTAACAAAGCTGAACTTCCTTTAAGACATAACACACATACAGAAGGATTTCGGATGGAGGTTAGATTGTAATGAATGTTAGAAAGAGAGCTTTTTGGCCCCAGTCTCAAGTTCACTTCTATCCCAGGTCAGTGGTGCCCGAATGCTGTCCTTTTCCTGTTTGGCAGGCTATGTGATGTGATTGTTAGACCAGCTCCTAGTGCAGAGCTGTCTACATCAGAGAATGGCACTTCTATTGACAGTCTCAGCAGTGAGGCTGAATGGTCCTAGAAATCCAACTACCTGCAGACTATCGGAGTTGGTCCCTTAGGTCAGGGTTCAAAGGATGTTGTGGAACAGCTTGAAGCTTTTACTGCTACTACTGCACTCTCTCTTTTCATAGGTGAACGGACAACTTGAGTGTCTGAGTTTATGAGTAAAGCTAGTACCCATATACTGTTTTAAGTCTGACATAGACTAAAGAAGTGCAAATGAGAAAGGTGAATTTAAATTTTTATTTTTTTTCAAAAGGTCAAGAACTTGATGCTTCTGTTTATACTTTATCTTTTCTATACCTATGGTTTCCTGGGATATTTTACTTCTATTTCTGTGGAAGCTGAAGGAAACCATGAAAGCATGTTTTAGAGGTTTGGATAGTCAGTCTCAGTGGTAGAATGTGGTGATTGTAGCATCAGCTAATTCTTCCTACAGGAACATAGTGCATTTTAAAAAGAAATGAGAAAGCCTGTCTAATCGAACCATTTCATAAAAGAAAATTTTCTTCACTTTGTACACTTAAGAAATATGCTGGCTATTTTTAAAAACTGCATTTATTGTTTGATTCTATGTAAACTTAATGCCTGTTTATTATAGAAGATTCTGATGTAAAGAAGAGTAGAAACAAGAAGATAAATTACCTTAGCCCTATTACCCCAAAAGAGCCACATTTTACATTTTAGTCTGTTTCCTTCCAATCTTCCCTTTCCTTCTCTCTTGCATGGTTTATTGTTTTATTTTACATAATAATGATGTTACTTGATCCACTTTTTTTTAAACAGGAGATTCTGACATTGGTATTTTTCATTTGTGTAAATTCTTGATCCTTTTAATGGGTGTATAATATTTTATTGAGTGATGTTAGTTAACCTTTTGTTGAATCCTAGTATATTTCCATTTAACTTCCTCCATAATTTATTGTGCTGCAATGAACACATTTGAACAGGATTATTTAATCAGGATGATTTCTCAAAAGGCACGTTACCAAGTCAAAGGGTATCAACAGTGTTATAGCTCTTAATAAAATATGCCTGAAACTACATTTTTATTGTGGCTCATCAGATCGTTTTGTACTTTCTCCATATTTTCTTTGTGTTGGAATGTGATTTAAGAAATAAAAATCACAGGCAGACCAAGCATAAGTAGTTTATATGTATTACTCATTTAATCCTCAAACAATTGTATAAGAAAGATATTGTTATTATCTATGATTATGGGGATAGAATTAAATACAATTGAGATTTCTTTTTTAAAGATACTTTTCCATGGAAGATGTATTCATGTTGGTAATGCTAGCAGATGTGCATGGCTCTAAGTATCTGGTCTAACACTGAACTCATTTTACATCCTCAATATTTTGTAATAAGAAACTGAAGAGTATTTCTTCTACTTATTTGGATGTGACTATCACCTTTAAGGGAGAAAGTATTACTGTATTCATGTATTATGCACATGTGCCTACTCATTATTTGTCTGTAGTCATTTTCTTTAAAAAAATGGTTCCCCATTACTAAGGCCCCATTAGGTCAAATTGTTAGAAAATAATCATGCAGTTGGCCTTCTTTGTTTGTAGGATTCTCATTTCAGGCTTTGACCTCGGTAAATCTACTCACACAACCCCCATTAATTTCAAAAGCTGACACAGGAAATGGATTCACCTGGTGGGGAAGAGACCAAAAGTCTATCCTTAACTGTAGTCAGTGCCTTCTGGGAGCGGATCTGTGCTTGTGTGTCACTCTGGTCTCCTTATCCAAGAAGCCATAAAAGGTTCATGTTCTAGACACTGCTCCTCACCATGTGTAGCTGATTGGAACAATATTATGTGTTAAATATTTTATTGTTGGTCTTAGGTGCTGAGTTTGAGGTTGGCCTTAATAGATTTTCTTTACTTTGGAAACTCTGACACTTTCTTCCAATGTGACTGTTTTTATGATGACTACTTTGGGCTTGGGATTGTTTGCCTTTAGCTACCGTAGAGTTTTATGACCTGTAAAAATAACTTCCGTGTCACTCTATTCCTTGGCAAAGTTGAAGTGTGTACTGATATAGACATATGTGTGTGTGTGTGTGTGTGTGTGTGTGTGTGTGTGTGTGTGTGTAAATAAAAAAAAATGGTGTCAGATTCCTGATTGGATTTTGTAATTTAATTTGAATTTTCTTCCTACCTACTTAACATTAATTTTTCACCATTGGAATTAAAGCTATGGTGCTGTTTTGTGGTGGAAGGAGCAAAGTTTTGCTATGAATTTGTAGTATTTCTAGTTGTTTGAGTGTTCTAAGTAGAGGAAATATGTATTTTCCAGAGACAGTGCTAAATTGCTTTATATATGTATATGGCTTTTTGGTTTAATGCAGTTGTCTCTGCTTATAATCCTTCTTAAGTGACTTTATGAATTATTATCGACTTTTCTGTTGTTTGCTTGTTTTGCCCAGCCACTTTGATCTTACCTAGGAAATAAAGAGCAAAGATAAAAACAGGTAAGATTTTGAAAGATAAATTACCAACTGGTGACAAATTTGGCTTTATTATTAGTCACTAGATGGCAGTGTTTGTTTGCAGAGTGCCATTTTTTTAAAAAAGAAACTATGGTAGTAACTGAAATTACTGCCTCATGAATAAAATATTTCTGATGGGATTTGCATTTCTATATTGGCTGAAGACACTGTGTTGAATGTTTTATTAACCAGCCCAGTGCAACTGTCAGCCTATTAAAGAGATCCAATGGTCTCTGTTTAGATAAATAAACTAAATAAATCCAATTCGTCAAATTGTGTTCCTGGCTGTTTATTTTCCATTCTTTTGATGTACAGTTTATTTTAAGTTAAAGCCACATCGGTTTAAAAATTAATGGGAAAATGTTATTTGGTGTTTGGAACATGAAGAAGCTAATTGCCATCGTCAAAAAGCCAGCTCTGTTTTAATGTTAAATTGTTTGCTCATAAATAGTAAACTTTTTACTGGTTGCTTATAAACTGTCCCATGGTCAAAAATAGTCTGATATTCTGCAAATATATGGCCAAAGACTGTGGTATCAAGATTTGTAGAACCTCTTTTTAATTTCCCTGGGAAAAGTGCTATGTAGTGTAAAAGATAAACCTTTTACTTGGCTTTCCCTTTGAGTCATGCTCATTTTCCTGTATGGTATACTGTTCCCTGGAAAGAAAAGTAGCTAATTGATTTTTAAATGAAATGCCTTGAAAGTACTTGATAGTCACTCTCTCGGTAAATATCAAACATTACAGGGAATACCGTGGTGCTGTGGTAGTGATGTTGCTGAAGGAACCAAAGGCCTGCAGGTGGTGGCTTGATACAGAACCAATGCACACGTGTTCCTTGTCCTCTGAAGGCTAATGTTTTAGGAATCTTGAAACTCACAGTTGATTTATTTAATACCACTAACTAAACTAGAGATTTTATACTTAAGCCTTAGGATCACAAAAATATTTGAATAAAGTGTTTCAAAATTTTACTTTGCTAAACTAAACTAAGCAACTTGAAATGACACATCATGGTTCTAACTTCTCGTTTCTTTTTTCATGAATCTTTAGTTGCCTTTTATGCCCTTCTTACTGTCTTTTATCTAGTTCCACATTTGTGAGATTCAGAACTAAACTTAAAATGGGTTAGGAAATTTTGATTTAGCATATAGCTTTTAGGGGTATTCAGCTGGTTGTGATAAAGACTGAGCCAGATCTGATCTCCAGGAAGAAGATTTTTAAACTGTGTAATAGTAGTTGAAAAGTTTTGCTTTGTCAGCTATTTTAGTCTTTCTTGTACAAGAAGTTAAAGCCGGGCTAGAATAGATTTCACCAGAGACTTTTCTGTTGATTTCAAGTCCTCGTAAGCCTTGCAGAAAATGGACCACGTATACAGATAGTCTCATTTTTTTGTTTATGTTGTTTTGTTTGACTGTGTGTCCTTTAGTTACCAAAACTGGATAGATCATATTTAAGAGTAAAAATAAATAATACATGTGGAGTCAAATTGTTTCTTTGGCTTTTCTTTAGTAAGTTCATCAGATCACGGATTAAAAGCTTTTGCTAGAAATGCCTCTTAAATGTGGCCACATTGTGAAACCTCGAGAATCCTGACTCTGTCCTCAGTGCATTTTATTAGTTTTTGAGGCTCCTCATGTCTTTGCATATACACAAAAGCTACCACAGGTCAAGCTCCATCAAAGAAGATTCTAAGGAAATGTCCAAATTTTTTCATTCTCCATTTGGTTCTGTTAAACATTGTTTAAAACAAGTTACAACTATCTTGGACTT
Organism: Indri indri; assembly: GCA_004363605.1. Classification (NCBI taxonomy): domain Eukaryota; kingdom Metazoa; phylum Chordata; class Mammalia; order Primates; family Indriidae; genus Indri; species Indri indri. The sequence goes on along the minus strand of RJWJ010012432.1, from coordinate 23,609 downwards.
GGAAATCTACTGTGAAATGGAGATTTCTTTGATTGGTTATGAAGAATTTGACCTGTAATTGCATTCTTAGAATGGAGAGAGAGAGTGTCAGATTTTATGCTTTGGAAATTCACATTGCATAGCGCTGGCCTTGGTGTGAAATGTACGATTATAGAAATGAAATGAGTTCTTAAAACGGCATTCTGTTCTTTAAAACAAGGATGTCCTTTGTTAATCTCTCCTGAATTTTTTATCTGATACGCTTTAACTTTCATAATGGAACATTGCATCTTTGCATATTGAATAACTAATATTTTTTGTTTCAGTGTTTTCTTATTTTGATCTTTTTATGTAAACGTAGTATACAAATAACTTTCAACTGAAGTAAGACTACATTTGTCTTACTTAGGGCCACGTGATTTTTAAAGAACACTTAGGAGAAAATTACTATTTCCATGGTTAGCATCTTACAGATTTATATTAGCTTTAGTTTCAGCAAAGTTTAAAATTTTCTTTTTTGACTTTTTTGAAAGAATGTGGTTCAGTGTTATCCATTTCAAATCTGTCTGATCCAGGGTTCCTATTTGGAGGCTTTATTTATACTTCAAAAACATCATGTAAATATTATTAAACATTTGCTAGAAGTGGTTAATCCCATATTTTTCTAATATTGTGTGCAAGCTGAATTTGGTCATGGACCACACTGCCGAGAGACAAAGTGTGAAATAGTGAGAAAAACCCAGAGACTGTAGACTAGAGGCCTTAGACGTGTGACATATTTGTTCTGTGCTTAAGTTTCCTTATCTGCAAATCTGGATGATAATCTTAATGCTGCATACCTAATGGGGAAATATGAGGGTCAAATATGATAATAAATGTGGAAATACTTTGAGAACTGTACTACCTTTTAGTCAGTGACTTTCCTGTGAACAAGTGGTAATCCTATAATTAAAGAGTTTAGAAGTTAAAGTATCTCAAAGTCAGAAGATTCCTTAAATATCCTAAAAATGTAAACCCTCTTCCACAGTGCTTCAGTGGACTAACCGTGGGAGCTTACACAAAGGATTAAAACATGAAATCCTTCATCTTATTCTCAGATATGACCTTCTAAGTTGGATTGCTTTCATATTCCAGCACATTTTATTTTGTAAAAAAATCTTAAAAATTAAATCTTTAGTTAAAACAGAAAGCAAGTTTTCTCTTTGACCTTGTGATAGTAAAGTCAGAATTTAAGGTAAAAGAATTGTGATATCATATATTATTTTATATCATTTCATTATATATGGTATTATATTACTATTTAGAGTAATATTTGCACAGAGATTTCATTTAGAGTTAAAAATACACATTAAATTACTTAGGATTTCCTTTCCATCCTTCCCTAGTTTCTAATAACTGACACTTCCAAGAAACTTTTGGAAGTCACGTCCTGACTGGGCCAAACACTGGGCTAACATACTACACCCTATTGAGAGGGAGAGGGGAAGACTCTATGGTAGGTTGGGGCACAGAGAATGATACCCCAAAGTATGGTGCTTGGGTTTGCAGAGCACTTTGGAATTAAAGGAAATTGGAAGGCCTTAGAAACTGCCTCCAAACCAGGGACTCTCTAACCTCATCTTGTTTGCCCCTGCCCGTTACCCCAAGCACAGGGAAGGGTGTGTTCTTTCTCTCTGTATCTCTCTCTCTCTCTCTCTCTCTCTCTCTCTCTCTCTCTCTCTGGAATCTCCCTTACGTGACTGAGGAAAACTTCTTCCATAAGAAATGCAATTGTCTTAAGACTCCCTCCCTAGGGATGTCATCAAATAACCAGGAATGATTAACCACCAGAGAAGAGAAGAGACTAAAAGTCCTCACCATGCCCAGACTTTTCATCTATTCTGAGGGCAGCTCAGAGGTATTACCTAAGAGACCACGAATAAGGCTACTTTTGTTCACAGTGCAATCCTGCCCCTTGCCTTTCCATAACTTGTGCCATTCAGCTTCCAAAGAGAATCATTTACAGACTATTGTCTGCTCTTTGGGCTCATTCAATTCCCCTAAATATTATTTACTACCCTCGAAATTGCCGACACCCCTGTCTCCCTCTCCCCTATGAAGAGGGTTCTGTTTAGGCCTCAGCTGTCTAGCCCTTCTTTTTGTCTCATATTTGTTGGACTCCCACGTCCATATGCGCAGCAATATAAATTTGTATGCCTTCTCTCTTGTTAGTCTGTATGTCGTTAGTTTATTTTGGCAGGGTGACTCAATTATCGAACCTTCAGAGGGAAAGTTTAAACTTTCCTATGAACATCTGTATTATTGTTCGTATTGACACAGAATTGACTTTAGCATACCTAAAGACAACAACAAAATAGCCCTATAATTTAAAAGTTCCAAATATTGTTGCATACTGAGAATTTGGTATAGAGTATGCTACATATGTAAGGCAATGTAATACACAACTAGAAATAACATAGTAGAAGCTAAAATGACTTAAATCAGGCTCTCACTAGTAAAACAAACAATATTAAACTAATTTCAAACTAAAGAACAAATGAAGAAGCAGAGGCTAAAAACCTTCAAGCTGGTGTTTTTGTTACTTCGTTAAAGTTCTAATTTTAGTGGTTCTCAACCATTTGTTGTTGTTTTGATATAGAATACCATAAACAACTTACATGTATTTAGTACCTATTAGTCACCAAGCATTGTGCAAGGTATCAAAAGATGAGTAAGACAAATTTTTCAAGATGCTCAAAGCCTTAATAATTATAACGCTGTCGTAGGCAGAATGATGGAGGTACAGATGGGATGGGATGTGAAAGCAGGCATCCAACCCAGGTGTGTGTGTGTGTGAAGGAAGGTCGAGGTTGTAAGGAAGGCACCGTCTGGGAAATGACATCCAAACTGAGACTCGAAGGATGCTGGGAATTTGAGAGAAGCAGCGTATAGTCAGGTTGAAAGAACAGCATAAACAAAGGAGCTAGGGGTAGGGGGATGGTGGAAGGGAGGAAGGAGAGGGCTGGAGTGTTCGAAGTTGCTCCAGGTGTAAAATATGGAGTGAGACCTTTGGTCCCCAAACTTTACTACACATTAGAATCTGGGGATCTTTAAAAAATGCTGATGGCCAGCTCCCACTCCCAGACGGTTGTGATTTAATTGGCATGAGGTGCAACTTGGGCAGCAAGAGTTTTTATAAGCTCCTCAGGTGATTCTCTGTGCAGCAGTTTGGGAACTTATCATGCCAGAGTGTGGGGAACTGAGCCAGAGGGGTTGGCAAAGCCTTGTTGGTTACTTTGAGCAGCTCAGCCTTTATCTCATCTGTAATTAGAAGCTATTGAAAGGTTACACGTGCTTAGTAATAAGGTGGCTTTATATTTAATGAAGCATTTAAACCAGTGAAGCTTAAACCAGTGAGTCGCAGTGCCATTTGATTTTATTTTCAATTTTTCCCCTCAAATCTTCAATACTATTCTTTCAAATATAATTTTTAAAGTTGGCACAATCCAATATCTTACAAAATGACAGTTACCCACATTTCTTTTGTATCAAATTCTTTTAAAAATTAATTTCTTTTTGGTATAAAGTTGGATATTAGTTGGGGAAAACAGAGAAGCCATGGCATGAATAATTTTTCTGCTTAGGTGGAAAAACGAATACTTTAAATTTTCACTTGAGCTTAGAACAAAACAAAACAGAACTCTCTGCTTTTGAACACGTATCTCTTTGACCTGCGTTAATCAGTGCCAATAGAACATATTCATGTGAGTTTTTTGTTTTTAAATTTGTGGTTTAACTGCTTTGGAAACAAGCATATTAATTCCCTTGTAAAAGAGAAATATAATTGTAGAAGTTATATTTTAATATATATGTTGTTTCTGGATTTAGTAGGAAAAACAACATATATACATTTTTTTCTTCCCCCCGTGGAGTCTTGTAAGACTGATTTTAACTTAATTTTGTACAAGAATTGTCAAGAAATTGCTAGTAATCTCTAATCAGAGAAAAAGAAGTATGGATGTGATGGATAAATAGGATTCTGTTATGGCCAACATCTTCATTGATCTTAACAGAATTGCACTTTGCCTCCCCAGTGTCTGTATTTTCTCTTGGCAGTAAGCCGAGTGAATTTGGAACAGAAAGAAAGAGAGGAAATCTACTTGGTTCCAAATGATGATAGCTGTGCATTGGTGTGGGGAAAATAACTTACAACTTGATAGTGGAATTACTAGAGGATTTCTTGTCTCTTGTTTAGGGGGAAAATTGAAGTTCCTTTTATGGACAGATTGGAAAACTTCTTACTTAACATAACCCATGGCTTATGATAATCAATTTGAATCTTATGATCATCATAATCCTTGATCATATCAAAGGATATTTAGAGTTTTTAATTATGAAATAACTTTTAGTTGTCAAAAAAGACTCAGATTAGAAAAAATACTATTTTGTGTCATAAACAATTGCTATTTTAAAATCTATTATGTTTCTTAAAGCTAAATAATTATTATTTTCTCAGGCTTTTTTTAATGTAGTGTATTGATTGAAGAGTTTTGATTTATGGGTACGTTATTTTGCTGTAGACTTTGTAGTCAGAGAGATTGTCCTCATGGAAGTATGTAATTTCAAAATGTTTTCATCGTATAATTTTACTTCTTTTAAGCTAATTATTATACCCTCAGGTGGATTCTAAGGAAATAATCTTTCCATGTGTCTGGAGATACAGATTTGGGGTGGAATTTGTGTCAGTGCATTTTATACTTGACAGGGCTTTTTATCTTCTTACTCTGTTCAGCGACTGCCAAAGTAGTAAAATTGTGCTTTCTAATTCAAGTGGAAGATGGCCATAGATGGCACTGTGGCTCACACTGAGATTTAAAATATGCCATATTTTGGCATTTTGTGAGAGCAATTTCCAAGACCAAATTCATTTCAAATAGTCTCTCTGCATTAAGAGTTTCCTTTTCACTCTGTAAAGCAGTTTATTTAAACCCAATAAAATTGGAAATACTAACTGTATTTTTTAAATATTGGTAAATAGTTTTACAATCGATTATGAGCAGCTGTATTTCTTGTGCCCTTGATAATGTCTTTCAAAATTGGATCTCTTTTAATACCATCTCTACAAAATTTTTTACACAGGGATAGCTCCTAGAATGTGAAAATTGAAGTACGCATGCGCCCCTGCTTCTCATTCTTAGCTCCAAGAAAGCATCACTGAAACCTTACCACTAAATCAAGGCATTTTGTCTATTGAGTTCTGTCATGACTGGGGCTAAACAACTGTCACTGGCAAGTGACAAGAGGCATAGATATCAGGGAAAAGAAAAAGAGAGAAAAGAAGTAAGAGTAGGGAAAAATAAAAGTTTGAGAGAAAGGGAGAAAAATACCAGGTGGATTCCAGAAGGGTGAGGGTGCCGGCAGCAACTGTCTTGGATGCCAGTTTGTTGGTGCTCATGCAACGATCTGCCTACTCCTGCTATATCAAGATACTTTTAATGCCTTTTTGGAATCTAGGTAGTACTAAGAAATATCTCAAAGTACAAACTAATGTTGTCATTAAATTCGAATTGCCTAAAGAATTTTACCAGTCCTCCAATTTAAAGAAAAATCTGTAAAGATCTACTCGGCTTCAATGTCACTGTTGCATGTAAATGGGAGGATCCACACAGCGAGGAATATTAACTAAATTATATTTTTGTATTCCATGTCATAAACTTGAGTATCTGATACATTTCTGCCTTGATAGCAATACTTTGGTAAAGTCAGGATGCTTGCCTTTCAGGGCATACAAGATACGATCTTTCTTTTAACTGAACAGCAGTGGTAATGAACAGTCTTTCTCTTTGGGCTAGAAGAAGGGTTTTCAGCCTCAACACTATTGAAATTTGAGGCTAGTTAATTCTTTGTCGTGGAAGGCTGCCCTATGCTTTGTAGGATGTTTAGCAACATCTCTGGTCTCAGAGACCCACTAAATGCCAGCAGACCCTCACCCCAGTTGTGACAATCAAAAAATGTCTCCACATATTCCAAATGTCCCCTTGAGGGCAAAATTATCCCTGTTGGTGAGAGCTACTCTGTCTAGAATGATCACTGACAGGGATTTTAGAGGGAGAGAGAGAGAGAAAGAGAGAAAATGAATAAACAATTGAAGGCCTCTAATAGCCTGAATATCACATTGTATATCATTTATTCTTCACAGCCAGGTTATAGTTCAGATACACTAGGTTATGAAAAGCTAAGACATTTTCCCAAGGTGTCATAATTTGGATCTAGGACTTGAAATCAAGTCTATCTGACTTTAGAGCTACTAAATCATACTGTTTTATATAGCATTTCTCTTTAATGACTCACTAAAGTCCCCTCGATATCTAATATGTAGGGTTTAAAGATGACTCACTATCCAACCTGCATTTATTTCAAATAGGCTGTAAGCCAAGAGAGGCAGTGTAATACAGTGGAAAGTACACTAGATTAAGGGGCAAGAGTTCTGACTTTGGGTGTCAGCTCTGGTATTAACTAGCTGAGTGCCATTGGGCAAGTCATTGTGTCTCAGCTTCTTCAGCCCCAAAATGCAGGGGTCAACCTCTGTGTTTAAGGGTCAGTGAGCTCTATTGTTTAATGATATTGAAAATTGGAATATGTGGCATTTCAAGACTGGCAGAAGTTTTCACATTGCTTTAAAACTCTTTTATATGCAGTTTAGGGCAATCAGTATGCTTTGAGATTTGGGGCTCAACTTAATCTATTAGTCTTACATTGATATGTCTTCTATTTCTACAATCCCTCAACTATTATTCACTTCCTTTGTGGAGTTGTTTATAAGACTTCATGATAGTTTTTCTTTACTTTCCATTTGCCTTAGCACTTATAACCTACACCGTCTTCACACTGTTTCCATGTCCAAGCTGAAATGATCTAATTTTAATTGATATGAGAAATGTATTTGATTTAAATGAATTACTTACATTTTATTACTCCAACCAATTCTAAGATCTTCAAGAGAGGAGAGTGGGTCTTCTACTTTTATGTTTTCTGAAATATTTATTTAATAATAAATGCTGTACATAATAGATATTAAATAGGTATCTATGGAATTAATTTTAAGAGCCAGAATTTATAATTTTAAAGCAAACTTTTTAGAAGAAACATCAATAATAAATGATAGGCACATAAAATGTAAGTATTCCAGCCAAAAAGTTGCATTTAGTATGAATTGTTCTTGGAGCACAATTTCCATTTAACTTCAGTGGAACAAAATAATGCCATATGTTACAATAGATGTTTCCTCTGTTCAGACTCCTTTTAAATTTCTCCTATCTGGGAGTTAAGATGCTTTAAGAATAAAGTTTCTGAAATGCTCCATTGGGTACATCTTTCCAGAAATAGCCATGTGTAGGAAAATATGACATGTTCATTGCCAGAGAAGAGCTGATAAATGTGATTTGATGTAGTATTTCAGCAAACATTTCAATAACTTTTTGACATTTTCCTGTAGTCCTTATTTACCTTATCAATAGTTATAGTGACATATGATTGTCAACTTTTCATATTAAGACCAAACTAATAAATTAAACATGTTGTGTTTATATCTGATGAAAGCTGACGTTTTGGAAGGGTGTTAAAAAATACTGGCAGGTCCTGTTCATAAGCTTCTTTGGTATAAATATGCAGATGACATCTTTAGATATTGTTTGTACACATGCTGATAGAAAGCGTGACAATGTAACAAATGCAAATGTCAACCTCACAATTTAACCTTCCGTGTAGAAAAAGATGTTAGTTTTAAGTTACATGTATCTTTTAACTTTATTTCAAAGTTTTATTATTTTTTTTAGCTTGTTATCATTACTGTTTCATGTACAGCTAAAAGCAGCTGTTGCAGTAAGATTTGTACTTGAGAGCTTTTCTCTGTGGTGCTTCTACTTAAATGACTGCAACTGCATAGATGTGTGTATTTTTCTAATTTTTTGATGTTTTTTTTTCCACGTTCATTTCTTATTTTTCGAATCTTTTTTGTAGCATCCTTCCTTGTATTTATCTATACAAAGTATTTTGGGTTAATAAGCAAGCCAAAGGGAATTATTACGACTCCCTCTTTCTGCCCCACACGTACTTTATGTTAAAATGTTTCTTATAACACTTTGCCACACTTATGTCTGTGCTAAGATTGAACAGTTGAAAATGCCATGTAGCACTGTAAAAATTATTTATTTATAGATGCTCATACAGGACAGCAGTGGGATGGGCTGGAAAGAGCACTGAGCTTCTAATTAGAAGCCCGGATTTAAATCCTGCTTTGGCCACCAACCGCCTTTGAGAACTTTTGCTGGTCACCTACATTCTCAGGGCATTCCTTCCTCATTTGTAAAATGTGAATAATGATACCTGGTCTACCTACCTCACATTGGGATAATCATGAAATAATGTATCATGAAAATGCTTTGAAAATGTACTTGGGAAAATATATGGGAAAAACAACATCAGGAAATCCTTATGCCCTTATGTGGAATATCCTTGATGTCTTTTTGTTTCCTTACTCTGTCTCCGTTAGATTAATCTTCTGCTTAAATTCAAAACTAGTCATGGAAATCTGAGTCTTAAACACCTTTAAATTTAAGATATTAAGATTTTTATAGTTACTGCTTGCCATAGCCATTAGAAATAATATCCCATGTCCAAAGAATAGACTATATACCAAAAAAGCAAATAACCCATAATGTTCCCTGTGATAATACACTCATATTAAAGATCCTGATACCATAGTTTCTGTACTTTTACATAAACCTTTTTTACCTTGACTGCATGGCCAATCCCTAGGCCACAGCCATTTCTGAATTTCCACATCTGCATTCTTCCATTACAGAATATCTTTGATTTTACCACATTTAATCTCCCCTTACTTCAGTGCGTTGTGTATGGGTCTGCTAAAATAGTAGTATTTGTTAGAGATAATAATATTACTTTTTAAAGGGAAAAGTGACCTCAGATTAAGGAGGATTGTGTAGACATATGTATTTGATAAGTGCTCTGCACCTGGGTTGAGAAAAACTATGATAGAATTAATAAACTTTGGAGGGTGGGGGGTTCAATGTTGCATCTTTGAGGAGCACGCAGGGTTTATCATTGCCAATTGGATCAAATCCAAATTTCATATTTTAGCATTTGTTTCACTCCTAATTCTCCCTAACCCCCAAGTCTCATCATTTTACAAGCTTAAATTATCTTTTGTTGCTTGCCATAGTCAAATTAATATGATATCGTTATATGTAGTTGATTCACTTACTCTCACCTAGGCGCCTTTATATTAATACATGCCATTCTGTCTGGAATTCTACCCTCCTTCTTGTAACCTTATGTCCTTCAGTATATGGTTCAAAAATCGTTATTTCAACTAGTCTTTCTGACTGATGCCGTCTCTTCTACTCTACTCTATATCTTTTATAATGTGTTTACTTAAAAGGAATGAAATGCTTTTAGTCCAAGTAGTTTAACTTAAAAATTGGCTGTTATCTCAAAATTTAACTTAAACCTATAGAAATATTTTGATAGTAATAAATAGGTACAGTGCTTACATTTTCTATCTTGTGGATTGTTTAGGAAGACAGAATGGTAATTATTTAAAGAAATGTTCAAAGAACTGTTTGGATGGTGATTTGGTTTATTGGGTCACATTTCATCATGTTTTGATAAATAAACTAAGGAATACTGTGATAATATCAGAATATATACTTCCGATTTAAATCTAACATGTTTTTGATTACTCTGTTCTGCATTTTCCCGATATCTGTACTATGAGGTCCTAAACCTTATGTTGCCTTATAGTTTGCTTTGTTTCCATGTGCAGTTAGTCTCTTGCTCCAACTGCATTGTATACTATTTTAGAGTGGACTGTGATCTAGCATGCTGTGTGAGAGCATGTAAATTCTGTAAACATTTGTGAGTGACTATATGAATGGGGATATCAAATTTGATATTCTTGAAAAATTGAAATAATTGTCCAATGAGCTGTTCTCTATGGTAAGTGAAGAGAATCAAGTTGAACGGTCTTATGAAGCATACAAAGTTTGGGTAAAATGCCTCTGTTATTCTTGGTTAAAATGTAGGACTCCCATCTCAACCAGAGCCAGACCCAAAGGCCTTAGTTAATAGGAGTATAATCATGTCATTGAGTTGGTCAGTGGCTGAGCAAGAATTAGAAACCAATATTCTTTGATTCTATATCCAATGTTCTTTCTAATGTATCACTTTGTCTTCTATAAATTGCACTTCTTTCAGCAGTCTGACTTTTTAAAAAAGTCATATAGGACTCTGGCTTCCTCTCATTTCTCTGGTTTTCATTTCTTGTTGGTTCAATATTTGTGTACTATTATGTTTTAGGGAACCTTATAACCAGTACTCTAGGAATGTCTATGTATTTTAGGTCCCAAGAGCTAAGTATGCTGTGAAAGGAAAGAGCTGTTAGGGAACCCAAGGCTTAGTAGTCCCAGAAGTTTTCTGATATGTCACAGTATTATGTCTTATATATTAACAAAGTTTTTTTTTTTTTAATAAAAAGAAGAAAAGGTGATAGTTCTTTGAGGTTGTCCTTTTATCGTATTTTTGTGTATGGAACTTTGGCCTCTCTCTCAGCTCTCAGTTTCCTCATCTGTACAATGAAGTGGTTAGACTAGACCAGTAACTCTTATAATGCGGATTGCTGGGCTTACCCTGGAGTTTCTGATTCAGAAGGCCATGGAGCCCAGGTTGGGGCCAGGAGATTTACATTTCTAAAGAGTTCCAGGTTGATGCTGTGCTGGTGTCACAGGACCACACTTTGAGAGCCGCTGGAATACAGGATCCCTAAGGTTGCTTCCAGCTCTAAAATTTTTATGACTCAGCTCTGTCGATTTCCTGAATTTATTGGATGATAGCTTGTATCTTCCACTTTGAAGATGTACTCCTTGAATCTCTGCTTTATTTAATTTTGTTTGATGCCTTTTCTAGTGCTATTCTAAGTTCCTTTCCCTTAGAAATTATTTCCTCTCCCCACCCCCCAATTCTTTGTGTACTGCCAAACAGAATGTTTGTTTAAGAACTGTTAGTGAAATACATTTCCAGAACTGCTCTTTGGGGGAATTTAAATGAAATTTTAAAGTATCATTAAGAATGCAAACAATAAATTCTTTCATTAGCTGTAGGCATCTTTACATTGGGATGGCTAAAAAAGGTTCTGGTTAATTAGAAGTAATTTGTTAGAAACCTGAATTCTCTTTTTTTCTGTCTCCGATTAAAACTCAGTTCCCAGCTGGATGCTTATAAGTGCAGGAAATGTAATTGTCAGATGATTAATTGCAAAAGATAGATAATTAGAGTTCATATGATGTGTCAAATATGGATAACCAAGAGGTTGACTACATGTTGAAAGAAAGCAGCTGAATCTAGATTGTGGGTTGTGGCTACAGATACGTGACTTACCTTTACTACAAGGGCTTGTGGAAAGAACACTTGCCTGAACTTTGCCTTTTTCATCCCATATTGAGAAAATTCCTCACAGTAAAAATTACGGGAAAAGAGTTCCCACTACCTGAAATCAGGCTTAGAAAATTGAGCTTTTGCTGAACTACCTTTCTAATGTCAAATGAAGAATTCGGGATTTGTAGCTGTTTTTAGTACCATTTTTTTAAAACTCTCTCCATTAAATCTACCTAAAATATTTTTCCCTAGTTGAAATGACTTGTCTTTATTTACTAATTTTCAATGGTCAAATCTTATCTTTTTTGAAATTAATGTCCCTTGTTCCTGGAAGTTAAGTGTTTTCATCTGAAATCATTGGTTCTCAATATGGAAACATAGTTGCCTTTTAAAATAAATGTATCTATAGTGTTTCTTTTTAAATCATCCATAAAGGAAATTAGTGAAATGAGAAAAAAGTCTTACAACCTGCCAGTAATTAAATTAGCCATCTCCAATCTGACTCACCTGTTGGTTTATTTAAAGTCACAATGAAATTAATAAAAATTAGATTTTCCTCCTGCATTTATAAATAGGACTCTTTTTCCATCTTCTAAACTTTGTATTTTTACTGAAGAGTTTTTCAGCCCTCAGAAATGCTGTTTTACAAATTCAGCTAATGACCCAAATCCAGCTTGTTTGTTGTGTAGGAGTTGTATTAAAATAACTCACTGTATGTGTATTGTCATTAATGATATGCTCATTTTGATAATGGGGCTGCAGATTCTTAGTCTATGGTCCTTGGGGAGATGCTACAATTTTTTTTTTAACTAAGTATTGTTCTGGCTCCTTTCCTTGATTGGCCCAGAAATAGCAATCAGCTGGGGAGCAGGATGACATGCCTCTTAGCGATCCCTTTGATCTTTGAGATGAGTATCAACATTGTATGCTTCCTAATGGAAGTGTAATTTAATGAAATCTATTGGGTAAACATACTTCAGATGTTCAAAGGAGGTGACAAAATTTTTGCTGGCAGCCAGGACCTGGCTGCTTTCCAGCTTGCCTCTAGCTGCTATGCATATAGCATTGAGAAAGGCACTTAAAATAGGAACACAAAGTATTATTTTCATTGTGTTTCAACCTCCCTGCCCACCCTCCTTTACCAGTTTCTTTCCCTTAAGTTTATTTTTGTGGTATTTCTGCAAGTGCCCTTTGACATATAACCTTTCCTAGTATAAAGTGGAATGTGAGATTTGATCTTTTTATATTTTTCTTGGTTTATTTATGACACCAAGAGCAGTACATTGGATGTATGGCACCAAACTCAGGAGAAGTTGTAGGGAGGAGATTTACATAGAACATCCTAGAGGGGGAAAGGCACTCTATAAAAAGGACATATTTCAGTACCGGCTGATTAAATTAAACATTCTATTTTGAGAGGAGATGATAGAGCATTTTTGTTTTAACAATCCTTGAGGAAGTGTAATGGAAATAGCCATAGACAGCAGGACTCAGGGGACCTGACTCATCTCAGCTAAGTCACTTTGTAGCTGTGTCATGAAGGCCAGTCACTTTCTCTCTGTGGGCCTCAGTTTCCTTATCTGTAAAATGGAAAGATTAAATTAGATGATTCCAAAGGTCATTTTCAGCTCTGAGATGTTAATGATCCTTTTGAAGACTGAAGATCAACACTGTCCAATAAAAATATAATGGTAGCCACATATGTAACTTTAAATTTTCTAGTAACCACATCAAAAAGTGCAAAGAGGTGAAATTAATTTCAGTGATGTATTTTATTTAACTCAATAGCTACAAACACAATATTGTCATTTCAACATGTAATACATTTTAAATATCATTGATGAGATGTTTTACATTATTTTTTTCTTACTAAGTTTTCAAAATCCAGTATGTGTTTTACACCTACGGATTTCAGTTCTGACCGTATTTCGAGTGCTCAACAATCACATATGGCTGGTGGCTACTGTACCATATTGGAAAGCAGCTCTAAGTGCCACAGTGCAACTATGCCAAACCACATTTCCAGGAGCCCATTGGGCATAAAAATAAAAGTTCTTAAGCCTCCACCTCATTCACTAGGCCAATGGTTCTCACCTTTGGCAGCACATTGGAATCAGCTGGAGAGCTTTAGAAACTACTGATGCCTGTATCTCCTGGCCAGAAATTTTTGTTTAATTGGTGAGCGCAGCCAGGACCCAGGAATTTGTTGAAAGCTCCCCACGTGATTCCAGTGTTCAGTCAAGGTTGAGAACTGCTGCACTAATACAATATTCTTAGAAGGCAGCTGTGTCTTATTCTACAGCTCCTTATCATGAATGAAGTTTCTATAACCTCCAGCCTCCCCTTTTCCACTCCACTTTCTTAGTAATAAGGCATGTATAGGATCTTAAAATCAGATCCAAAATGTTGTCATTCCGTAAACAATAAGAGACTGATAGATTTTATTTATCCCATTAAAAATAGGGTTGCGATACATAAGAGAGTGTGGAAACTTTGAAGTGTTTTCACAACAATAACAACAAAAACATCATATAAAGTACGAGGGGAGCCTTTGACATTTGTCTTAAGAGTCGTGTGTAATCTCAGAAATTGTATGCAATATATCAATGCAATTTCCACAGTCGGTACTAATACTATGTACTATCTTACATAAAAATTTTCTTATAGTCCAGCTGCTTTTTTAAAAAAATTTATTGAGGTGTAGTTTACATAGTATAACATTTTCCATTGTAAATATACAATTCAGTGATTTTTTTAGGATATTTATACACTTGTACAACCATCACCACAATCCAGTTTTCTAATACTTCCTAGAGGTTCCCTCGTGCCCATTTTCAGGCAGTTCTTGTTAACACTCCCAATTCCATGCTGTTACCAAAAGCTCAACGCTTGTCCTCGAGGCCGCATCAGAAGAATGAGAATAAGTGGTTTGAGGAGAAGGAAAGAGAAGTTTATTACTTTGCCAGCAAAGGAGGAAAATGGTAGACTTTCTCATCTCAAAGTCCAAATTCCTGAACATAAGCAGAAATACAGAGCTTTTAAAGGGAGGGCCCTCAGTTCTAGGCTATTGTTAATGATTCTGATAGGTTCCATCTCTGCCTAAGACAAAGCCTATGACCTCCGCCCACCTGGGCCCACCTGGGAGGCTGGTGCAGACCTGGGATGGCTGAGCTATCCCTACAACACAAAGAACAGAAGACATTCTCCCTGCCCAAGGCAGGGATGCAGGCCAGGCTGCAGTTCCCAAAAAAAAGTGGGGGAAGTTTTAAAGAGACAGAAAACATCTTTGCCATTTTGTTTTGTTTTGTTTTTCAGGCCATTCCCTCTGTTGCATATTCCCCACTCTCAACTTTATGCTTCCATATCTATGGGAGGAGGGGTGACTACTCATTTACAACACAACAACTGAACTGCATTCTCTTCCTATAGTTTTGCCTTTTCTAGAAATTTTATATGAATTCATTGAGTAGAATAAATATAAATCAATATGAAAGAAATTGCCATCATAACAATATTGGGTCTTCTAATCCATTTATCTAGATCTTTTTAAATTTCTCTCAGCAATGTTTTGTAGTTTCCAGTATACAGGTTTTGTACTTCTTTTGTGAAATTTATTTCTAAATATTTTCTTTTTGATGGTGTTGTGAATGGATTTTTTTCCCTTTATTTTTGGTTTTTTCATTGTTAGTACATAAAAATACAATTGATTTTTGTGTATTGATCTTGTATCCTGCAACCTTGCTGAACTCACTTAATAATTTAAGTAGTTTTCTTTATAGATTCTTTTGGATTTTCCATATAAAACATCATGTCACCTGTGAATAAAGACAGGTTATACTTCTTCCCATTGGGTATACCTTTAATTTAAAATTTTTTATTATTTTTTATTTTTGCCTTTTGCAATGGCTAAACACTGATATGATATTGAATAGAAATGGTGAGAATGGATTTCTTTGCCTTGTTCCAATTTTAGGGGGAAAGCATTCAGATTTTCACTATTAAAATGATGTTAGCTACAGGTGTTTTGTAAATGCCCTTTATCAGGTTGAGGAATTTCTTTTATTCTTAGTTTGAGTCTATGTTATAAATGGGTGTTGGATTTCATCAAATGCTCTGTTAAGATGATCATGTTGTTTTTGTCCTTTATTGTACTAATATGATATATTGCACCATTTGCTTTTAGATATTAAACCAGTCTTGTATGCCTAAGATAAACCCCACTTTGTCATAGTGTATAATCCTTTTTATACATTGCTCTGTTTTACTAACATTGTGTTAAGGATTTTTATGTCTATGTTTACAAGGGATATTGGTCTGCAGTTTTCCTGTCATGTCTTTATCTGGCTTTTTGCATCATGGTGGTACTGGTCTCAGAGAGTGAGTTGGTAACTGTTTCCTCCTATGTTTTCTAAACGATTTCATGTAGAGTTGTTTCTTTCTTTCTTAAATGTGCGATGGAATTCATCAGTGAAGCCACATGGGTCTGAACTTCTTGTGTGGAAAGATAGTTTTGTTAATTTCTTTACTTGTTTTGGGTCTATTTCTATTTCCTCTTGAGTCAGTTTTTGTGTTTTAACAATTTGTCTCCTTCATCTAAGTTCTCTAATTTGTTGGCCATAAATTCTTCCTAATATTCCTTTATAATTCTTTTAATTTCTGTAGTGACTATGACAATGTCTCCTTTTTTGTTCCTGATTTTGTAATTTTGTGTGTTCTTTTTTCTTAGTCTAGCTAAAATTTCATCTTTTTATTCTGATTTAAAAAAAAAAAAACAGACTTTTGGAGCTTCCTTGATATTTTAAATCCTTTATCTATTTTATTGATTTCTGCCCTGATCTTTATTTCCTTTCTTCTACCTCCTGCGGGTTTCATTTGCTCTTCTTTTTCTAGCTTCTTTTCTAGAAGTAGGAGGTTAGATTATTGACTTTAGATCTTTCTTCCTTTTTCAGAGAAGAGTTTGAAAATCTAAATTTCCCTCCATCAGCTGCTTTTTAAATTTAAATTTAAATGGCCCTTTTCTCTATTATTGCCTAGATTAATATTGCTGGGCTATAGTAAAATTTGAAAATAGGTTTCAGAAGCTAAGAATCAGAGCTTTTTTCTTCAATATCAAGTCCAATGCTCTTGAGGTCCCAGTAATTCTTTAAGAGCTATGAAATACACAAGCCGATGGAAATGTGTCTTTCTAGATGCAGTGAAGAGGCCTGAGTGTTCTGCCACAGTGCTTTTGCTTTAGAAACACTGGCTCAGTAACAAGGGTCACATGCCAATGGTCCATTTCATTGAAGGGATTGCCTTTTTTTTAATCAAAAAAAGTCTCTCCACAACTCTTTGTTTAAAAAGCTTTCCAGCATATAGAAAAGTCTAAAGAAGAGTACAACAATTGCCTTTGTACCTCTACCTAAATTCAATAACTTCTAATGCTTTCCCTCATTTGCTTTCTCTCTCTTTCAGAGAGGGATTCTTTAATTTGTTCAGTCTATGAATGTTTCTCAAGAAGGAATCAAGGATACACTTCCAAGTTTCTAGATTGAATGACTAGGTTTTTCATCAGATGGCACTTAATATTGAATTGGGGAAAACTAGGAGTGGGGAAAGTTGTTTTTGTTTTTTTTTTTTTTTCATTTTTTTGTTGAGTGGGGGAATAGTGGTTGTGGAATCAGTAGCTCACTTTTGGATGTTTTAAATTTGAGATACCTATGAGACAGCCCAGTGGAGATATTAAATAGCCAGCTGGATTTATCAGGTTTGAGTTCAGAGGAGACATTGAGTTAAATCAATTTTGACATTAACAGATAGATAGTATTTAAAGCTTTTGAAATAAATGAGAATACTTAGGGAGAGAAGGGAAATAGAAGAGGGTTCTTGAACAAGCTCACAGGAATTGTAGTATGTAGAGTTCAAGTAGAGAATAAGCTGAAGTAGGAAAAAGACTACTATTTAAAAAAAAAAAAAAAACAAAACAGGACATTTCAACCAAGTTGAAAACTATTGAGAAACCTGAGTCAAATGAAGACATAAGAAAGTGTCTACTAGATTGTCAGCATGATGGTCACCATGAACCTTAGGTTGAAGGGTAGGAACTAAGTAAGATTCAGCAACTGTCCCTTTGAAGCCTGACTTCATCACTCCCAGCCAGTCATCGAAATATTTATATACGAAGATCGTTTAAGGCAAAATTATTGCTCCGTTCAACAAATCAGTTTTAAGCTCATTTCATTTAAGCAGATATTTATCAGTCACCATTTAAGGGGTTATGATAATGCAGACAGTGTTCTGATAAAATAGTGAAATTTTTAGTCACTGTGAATCTGGTTGTGCTGATGACAAAGGAGTGTTTCAGCTAAGACCTAAATTTACTCTGAATGTTTGGCTAGAGCATTTATATGTGGTCCTGACCACCTAAAACTTTTTTTCAGCTGAGTTTTTTACACCTCTTTTATTTCCAACCAGTACAGCTGCCAGTTGGACCAATATTTAAAATAATTTGCCTTAACAATAAAAAATACACAAGCTGACTCTTCTCTCTTTGGCAACAGGGGAAAGGAGCAGTGGTGATAAAAGAAGGGAAACGCAAGAGTGCATGTAAATAGATTGATTATATGTAGTGATTTAGTTTAGAAGCTTTGCCTGGTTTTAAGTTCTCGCTCTGATACTGGCTTTTTGAACTTGGGCAAGTTATTATACTTAATCTCTCTTCTTCAACTTTCACATCTGTAAAATGGAAATAATAATAATAGTTTCTACCCCACAGGATTATTGCGAAGAGTAAATTAACATACACACACATAGTTACAACTCTTAGAATAATGCCTGGTACTTAATAAGCTCAAAAAATATATTAGTTATTATTTTTGTCTGACACAAATTAGGTTGATTTTTAAATAACTTTTGCTCCATTCCAGAGTAAAAACATAATTTATTATAAATTAGGCAAAGCTCCTCAAGGAAGACAGTTTTTCTGGCCTGAGACTTTTCTCAATTTTAAACTCAAAAGCCACATTTGATTACTCAGTGCACGGAGTGACACCGTTTAATGACTGATTCACTCTAGTTTACCAGGATTGTAATTTTCCAGCTCTAGAAAATAGATCTAGATGAATATATAAGTAGGTTAAAGTTTATCTCTAATGTGGAGTCTCACATAAACTAGTGCCAGTTTTATGCATGGGAAAGGATGAAAGATGTTTGATTAACTTCTCCTAAAATTCATGGTTCTTAAAATAAGAAATCATACCATTATTTTCAGTCAGCCCCCCATCATTTGTATTAAATGGCATGAAAGAATATGATGGATCACCCCTAAATAAGTTTCATTATGATTCAGAATATTCGAATATACTTGGTGTTCCATGGTGTGTCCTCCTCTACTGGATCATGTCCTCCATAGAAATGCTTTCTCTCCAGGCATTCAGAATAAACTTGAGTTCAGCAGCATAGCCAAGTTTTTACTGACCAAAGAATTGCTTTCTATTTTATGAGACCGTAATCTGCATTTTCCTCATCTGTAAGGGGATAAGGTTAGGTTAAGTTATTCTTAAGTAGCCTTATAATTCTGAAGTTCAATTATTATATGATTTGTGAATATTAATAAATATTGATTCTTTATTCTCTAAGAACATTAAAAGTGGTTTATTTTGTTTGAAATTGGACATCTTTCCTCTTACTTGATTTACTCACTGATTCCAAGCACATGATAAATTAACCTCCTCAGTACCACCACCACCAAATGAACTCGTTGGCAGTTCATGGCTTCACAGAGTTCCTAGATACATTTGTAAAATCTTTTTCTTTAGAAAAACATTACAAAATATGCTGTGACTACTTAGAGGAGCAAAATGACTCTCATTTACAAATATATTTAAACTAGATAGAAAAGAATAAATAAAGCTTGTGGGATACATTCATCCTAACTATTAATTTGCTATTTTTGAGTTTACTCATATGGGGCTGAAATCAAATAAAGATTGAGTGGACACCGTTGGAGTTTTGACCACCATTGGTTTGTTTGTTTGTTTGGTTGGGTTTTTTTGCTCATGTGACTTCCAAGGGTTATCCTATTCAGATGAACACTTTTCTTAGAAATGCTGTTGTTTCAGGTGGTAGGTGCGGTCTATTCAGGTAGCCTGTCACTTTAATAAATGTCTTCCTTCCTAAGTGTCTCTACCTGAATTATTCTATTTTCACCACAGGGACTAAAATGTTATCTGGTCAAGTTTTGTCCAAAGAGAATGGTGGCAGGAGGGACGTTACAATCAATCATTCATCTGCTAGATGTCAGCAAAGGTTTAAAGTAAATAAAGAAATAACCAGGCTTTGGTAAAAGTAGCCTTATCTAGTCCCTCTACTATACAAATATTCCAACATTTAGAGAAAGGGAGATATGGCATTTTAAAAACATGTGTAAGGGAAAATTCAAGTGTTCAACTTTTTTATATTGTATTGCTTCCAGCTATGATATGTCATGCCTCTGAAACTTTTTTGCTAAAGTCACACGTGATCCCTATTTCTGAGGTCTTTGTCCAGTTTTTATCTTACTTGTCTTCTGTGTAGCACTTGATTTACTCTCTTCTACTTGAAACTAGCTTCCTTGACTCCATAGTCCCTTGGTCTCTTCCTGGCTCTCTGTTCTTAATCTCCATTGGATTCTCTTTTTCTGCCTTCTTCTTAATGTTTGTCTTTTTAGGACAAACATTTGTCATTTTGACTTGTCCTCTTTTTATTCTCTCTGGGTAATTTTATGCATGCCCATGGCTTTCACTAATGCCTATAGATTGATAACTTCAAAATTATTCTTTAGTCTAGGCTTCGCCATTGTATTCTGTACCATTTTTCCAATTGTCCATTTGACATGTCCCAGTCCTAAAGACATTCAAATGCAGTGTTCCAATGTGAACTCATGAAACTTACTGTCTTTTCTCCCAAACCTGCCCTCTTCCTGCATTCAGTGTGCTGGTTAATGTACGTGTTAGTTACTCTGATTAATTGCATCATGTACTCAGCTGCCCATGTGAGAAGCCTGGAAGACATTTTATACTTGTTTCTTTGCCTTCCCTCTCACCCTGCGTCCCATGGATTCTGCCTCTGAACTATCTCTCCCCTCCGTCCTCACTGATGCTGTCTAAATGACAGGATTACGTATCTCTCTCTGGACCTTTAAGAATAAGTTTAAGATTTCTGCCTTGCTCCTTCTGTCTGTTTTCCACTTGGAGTCTAGAGGAAACTTTCTAAAAATGTAAAACTGGTTATATCAAACTCCTATTTTTGTGGCTTTACAGTACCTGTAGGGGTTCACAAAATTTCAATCTACCAGTCAAATCTAGTCAAAAGATAGGACAGCTTTGGCCTTCTCAGTTTTTCGATACATTGAGATTGGTTGCCAACATTAAAACATTAAGAGATATTACAGATATCCAAATTCCAGGTTTCTGCTGAAATTCTAGAAGATCTGGAAAATTTGGAAATAGCCACAGCTGAGTGGTGGCTTCCCACTGGGTGGAGCATATTTTGTCTGGGTCCCCACAATCTCCTACCATTTCACTCTTCTTGTTGGTCTGACTCCTGAGGGCATCTGAGTTTGTTCCTCTTAGATTAGCATCGGCCTCTTGGTCATACCTTGTAAGGCCTCCTATCATGGGCCCTTCCCATCTACCAACTGTTTTCTCTTGTAGCCCTTTTCTTCCTACTGTTTGTTGGGATATGCGAAGTACCCCAGTTTATAGTTTATAGCCGTGCATCACATTTTAGGCCTTAATTATTTATATATGGTATTTCCTTATCCTGGAATGTTTCTCCTTTCCCTCTTTTCTGCTTGATAAACTACTTGTCATGTAAGCTCCAGGTCAAGCGTCTTCTTTGTAAAGCATTCTTGACCTGATCATCAAACCAAGTTAGTTTCTTTCTTTCTTTCATTGTATCAAAATAAACCCCCATTTTATAGTATGTCAAGTTAACACTTACTGCAGTTATTTTGTCTTCATGCCTGCCTCCTCCGGTATGCTCAAAGAGCTCACAGTCCAGAAAACCGTTTTATTGGTGATACAATATCTGACAGGCAGTACTGCTCAATACATTTTTGTTAAATGAAGAAATGGATGGATGAATCAGTGAATGATACCACTTTAGGAAAATACTCAAACTGTGCTTTCCTCTAACAATCAACACAGAAGAAGACATCTGTAACCGAATGTGGGGTTTTTCCCCACACACCAAGCAGCAGACACCAGCTGGGCATCCTCTAACTCAAGTCTGACACTGACTACCTGGAGATATTGTCAGATCCCACAGGGTAAGGGCTCAGTCCCCAAAACTGTCCCCTCTCCCCCAGACACCAGTCACAAGTCACGGGTCAGGGTCTCTGGAACTTCAGACCAACCAGCTTCAAGTTGACGTTCCCGTGACCCCCTCTTTGGGTTTGATTAATTTGCTGGAGTCGCTCACAGAACTCACAGCTGGCAGAGCTTTGTGGCCAGGTCCCTAACAGGCCACCAGTCCACTGCCCGGGGGTTGGGCAGCACAGGAATGTATGATAGGAATCATCTTTTCAATCACTAATTTCTCAGTTTTGAAAGTTTTATTGCTTGTTGTTATCCATGTGAAATAATGTATTTCTGTTGTTATCCCTTGGGCCATTAGTTGCCATTCATTTTTTACCCGAGCATGGAAGTCTGATGTCATGGATCCATAGAGGCTGGGAATGGAAAAGATTCATTAGATTCCTTATTCCTTCTTACAGGGGCTAAAGTGTGATTGTTCCCAGTTGCACACTGTTCAACATTTTCCCCAATCCACTTTACACAAGGAGTCAAACATGCGGATTTCTTTTTTTTTTCCCCCTGGAAAGCCAAAAGATCTTGCTGTTTTGGAATTTTTCTTAATCTTATTTTCTTAATCTGAATTTCCCCAGTATTTAAACTATACTGTTGAAAAATTTTCACAAATACAACTTAAAATTCCTTGTTGCATTGTTGGAAAACTTTTACCTACCAGGTGCTAGAGATGGTGCTGCCGGTATGATGAAGATAATTATGGTTATAATGATTATAAAGATATACATGGAAAATTCTCCCTTCCACCTCTGTTCCCTATCCCAGTTCCCTGTTCCAACCTCCTCCCATATCTCCAACCTAGGTAACTGCTGTTATTAATTTCTTGTGTATCTTTCCAGATTCTCTTTGTATATATACAAGCTAATACAAATATGCATTCTTCTCCCCCCTTAAATACCAACAACAAAATGTCATATCATAAAAAAGACAGCATATACTATATACACTATTTTACACCTTGCTTTTTCACTTTTCAGCTGATCTTGGAAAGCCTTCCATATCAATATGTAAAGAGCTTCTTTATTCTTTTGTTTTTAGCTTAATGGTATTCCATTGCACGAATGTACCAAATTATTTAACCAATCCCATGAGAATGAGCTGTTGCTGTTGCATGTGGTACTGAAATGAATAACTTTGAACTTTGTCATTTTTCATGTGGACAAAGATCTTAAGAAGTAGAATTACTTCTTCAAAGAGTGTATTGTATCTGCAATATTGATAATTCTTTCATAGTTGTCCTCTATGGGAAGGTACTAATTTACACTCCATTTGGCAGTGCATGGGAATATTAGCTGCAACATGAATTATCACTTACAAAATGAAGTATTAAATTTATGGATTTTAGTCAAACTGGTAAGAGTAAAGGGATAGCTCCTCTAGTTTTTATTAACTTTTATGAGCAAGGTGGAGTGTCTTTTCACATGTCTTCAGGAACTGTTCTTATCCTTTGCTAGTTTTTTGGTGCGAGATGGGGAGAAGTGGTTGTTGATTTTTAAAAATTAATTTCTAAGGGGTTTTTTAATATCTTTTGAAGATATTAAAGATGAAATTTGTTAAAGATGAAATTTACAAAGCTTTTTTACTTTATCATTTGTCTTTTACTTTGTTTAGTCAAATACTACATTTATTCTATTTTTGTTCTATATTTGCCATTAAAAATTTTTTATTTTTTTATATGGTTGAAATTATCCATCTTTTGTGATTCTGCATTTAGAGTCAGAGTTAGGAAGGCATTTTGCACCTCAGAATTAAAAGAAATTAAGTTCATTCCTGGTTGTTTTGTTTTTTATGTTTTTACCTTAAATGGCAACTTTTCTTCCATTATACCTTCTGACTGGTTGTTTGTACATATGAATTGATTTCTGTATTTTA
>RJWJ010012431.1:0-42041 GCA_004363605.1 Indri indri | reverse complement strand
ATCTAGCCCGTTTGCAAAAGGAGAAGACGGGCATGACCAATTTGCAAACAGCCGGAACAAAAGACTTTCCAATCTTCTCTGCCCAAAGCCATTTTTAAGTTTAAAATTTCTGGGTTTGGTACCCCTATCTTGAGTCTCACATCCCAGAATCACGTTGTCTTATGTGTGCCAAGATATCTCAAAGTCTTGTCTGTCTTTGCTCTTTTAGGCCCTGAAACGGACAGCAAGACTACCTTGTCTTAGCACTGAAAAAAGCAATTGCTCTCAAAATCCAGAGGAGGAAATTGTACTGCTTTGCCTCTTATAACATTTAATAGCTATAAGTCCAAATCATAATAAGGGTCTCCAATTCTATGGCTCCAGGATTAGGCAAGTAAACAAATAAATGTAGCAGGCCTGGCCACAGCGGTAGGGACCGGCAGCATGTCCGCTGTCTAAAGGGAGCAGGGTGCTACCTCACTCAGATCTCCTGATCTTTTCCAGAGATGCCATAAATCTGGACTTCTAAATAACAGCCATTAATGCAAAATTTTAGAAAACATTATACGATCAGAGTAGGACGCAGACCACAGATTGTGACATCTTTACACTACCACCCACCTTCCTCTTCATACGGTGTCCTTGCCCCCGCCACCTCCCAGCCCCCCCAGTTCCATTTAGCCTCTCTATAGCGCTCGACATTTATGGCTGTATTTCCACTCTTCTGCTACTCTTAAAACCAGATTCTGAACCTATAACAGCAGGGCTTTGCCTCTAACTTGAGCTCTTTGTGCTTGGCAAGAGTGACGTTTGTTTTCAGAATCATCTCCCAGATCTTCCGTGGTACATAAGTCAGGATGAGCTAGGTTTTGCTGTAAAAACAAACAGCGTTAAAATCGCAGTGGCTTAAATCGCAAAGATTCACTGCCTGCCTGTGCTACAAGTTCGCTGGAAGTCAGCAGGGGGCTCTGCTCCGAGCCACTCTGGGAGCAGGCTGGTGGGGCGGCCACCAGCTAAAATGTCGCCATCATCATGTCAGAGAAAGAGTATGACAAATCACACACAGGCTCTTAAACCTCTTCCCCAGACGTAACACTTCTATCACTCCCACTCACATTTCATTTCCCAAAGCAGATCATACGGTCATATCTAATTTCAAAGGAGGTGAAGAAATGGCATTTATCGTGTGCCTGGAAGGTGGGAAGATGGAAATATTTGGTGAACAGCACTAACTGACTTCCACATATGGTATTTCCACTTCAGGGCTGGGGTGGTTTTAAGTTGCTTCTATTCAGTGGTTCTGAATTTACTCATTTATTCATTTAACAGTAATGACTGAGCAAAGCCCTGAGGCGAGAAATTTAAGGAAAGGAGTAAGAACTGTCCTCCATCTTCGAGCAGCTCTGACTTGCCTAGGGAGCATCCACAGGTCTGAGCCAATAATTCGGAAACAAGGTACATCACAGGAAGTGCCTCAGGTGAGTGTAAACAAAGTACTGATGCTGGAGAAGGCAGTAAACAGGGAGAGGGTGGTATCCGAGCAAATCCCTGGACTAGGCGAAAGGCAGACATGAGCGGGAATGATCTGTCCTCTCCCCTCCCCAACACACAGGCAGCTGCACTGCCCATCCCAAGCTGAATCCCTCCAGCCCAATATTTGTGACCGCAATGGCAGATCAGAGGACCAAACAGGCACGACTTCCTGAACAACTAGTCTTGTGCCTGTGCGTAGGAGGCTGGCAAGGAGAAACACGTGTCACACCCAAAGCAGCTCCCACCCCTACCTGTGGTTCCAAAACCAGACTGGAGCCGGTTGCTCAGATTCAAACTTCAGCTCCTCCACCAACATGCTAGATGACCTTGGGCAAGTCATTGAACCACCCGTGTCTGTTCCCCCATATGTAGAATAAAATGGGGGGATTATAGTACCTACCTCCAATAATTGACGTGAGAATTGAATGTGTTAATACCAACAATGCAACAAGTAAAAGTGGGCTGGGCACAGGGCAGACATCACGTACGTGAGAGCTAGCATCCTCATCTTGCCCCTGTGGTCCCAGTCTGGTTGCCATCTTGTTTCTTCTTCCTTCAACATCTCTGTCACTGACTGCAGCTCCTAAAATGTGTGCTGTCGTGCACTGATTAAGACTGTTCTTAAATGCTCCTTGGAAGATTTCATTTACATAAAACACTAAGCAGAGGAAAGAGGGCTCTATGCCTTCAAGGGCAGTCCACCTGCATGCTGATGCAGACCCCATCTCTTCCTCATCACCAACAAACCTCACATAAATCTGTTTTCATATACCCTCCACCCCCAAATCCTCTGTGAACGTCTACCCAGCGTCGTATTTCTGTAGGACGAGCCACAGAGCACAAACCCCAGCAGATGGATTCTAAGGGAACAAAAGGCTACGCTGCTCATGGGAAACTCCCTCGGAGATAAGCAAAGAACAAGGCAAAAACTCTGTTCATTTTTTTTTCATTCTAGCATTTTCTGGGTTAAATTCTATCGTAACTTTCTTTTGCATGTTATACATTTTGGGAAATATTCTGCAAAGGCAAGAACTGTTTCTTACTCATCCACTCATCTGCAGAACTGTGGATAATGCTTGGCGTATAACAGGCATGAGAAAACAGTCAATAAATTGAACAGAATTTGTTACGTAACCTTAGGAAAAATATTTCCTCCCTGGCTTCAGTTTCCCCATTTTTTAAAAATGAGGGAATTGAACCAGAGAGTTGTTAAGATCCTTCCTATCCTTAGTGACTAGCCCATCTTCCATTAGACGTTTTTTCCTTGCCCTCTGCCTGGTCATCACTGAGCCTCGTTATTTTACTCAAGATGGGAGCAAAAGCAAGACTGTCAACCCCTGTGAACGGGAAGCTAACAGAGGGAAGGATCCAAGCTGACGTTTGCTGTATGCCAGCCACTTTTCCAAGTGCTTTACAGGGGTTGCTGCATCTTGTCGAAACAAGCCCATCTGATAAGTACGGTTATTAAAATCATTTCCATTTTCTTAAGAAAACATTGAGACACAGAGAGCCTACGCTATTGCTTAATTAACTTTACCTAGTTGGCAGAGATGGGGTTTGAATCCAGATCATTTGGCTTCACACCACCCTCTTGACCATTAGGCTATACTGCACTGCCTTCAGGGTGGCGTGAGGTGCAGGAGCGCCCAGATCCAGAGTTTAGCCCGCTCTGTTTTACTGTCAGGAGAAAATAAGAAGCCCTAAAAATTTGCTTAGTTTCTTCAAGTGGATTCAACATGTTGGCCAGTGTGCTATTTCTCCATCCCCTGATTTCACCTTTCTTTTAGCCTCAGCTTTCAAGAAACAATAAAAGAAATAGCAATATTCCGTGCATTTATTTTTATCCATTATCATCATAATAATCACCACCTGCAACATTTCTAGGATGCTTTTTCTTATCCATTATTGTATGTGATTGTGACACAAGCCACCTGAGGCACTCAGAGAAAAAATTACCACATTGATTTTACAAACAAAGAAACAAGCTCTAAGAGGTGAAGAAGTTTGCCTAAGACTCCTCACCAATAAATAAACAGTGGATCCTGGATTTGAAGCTGATCTTCGGACCTAGGCAAGAAAGCACTCAGGGGCTCCACGTGCCCCAGGGCACTTGGCTGCCAAAGTCAAGCCCGGGTTGGGGGTGGGGAGCAGGCAAAGCGAGTGAAGATGCTCGTGTAATCCCAGGGGGGAAGGGAGAGCCTGCAGCCAGGAAGGGAAACCCAGCTTGACAACAGAGGGAGCGGGGTGAGGAGGGTCCCACTGTCCTCCTTGGTGTCCGTGAGGGAGGGAGGGTGTCCTAGGGGCTTAAGGTGACTTCCTTGCACCTGCTCACCTGCTCTTTTCTCACCTTCTTCTCTCTAACCTTCTGCCTCCAGTCACTATCCACCCACCCTCTCAGCCGCCTCCCAAATCATGGACCTGGGACAGTTTGCGCATTCACCCACAAACATTCACTGAGCACCTGCAATCCGCCAGGCCATTGAATCGGACACGAGAGACACTGAGATATGTACCAACCGCTGGACTCCAGAGAAAGTGAGGCAGAGTCGGGCTCGGGAAAGACCTGCAGAGGTGGCATATCTGATCTGAGTCTGGATGGGTATGAGGAGCTCTCTAGAAGGTTCCGTGGGCCACAATCAAGGTGGCAAAAAGAGTGTTCTAGGCAGAGGGAACAACGTGTGCAGAGATTTGGACGCTTTCTGATTGAAGCGCAGGATGCCGAGATGGGAACAGTCGAGAGCCGAGGCTGGAAAGCAAGACCTAGAAGTCCGGCCGACGCCGTTGGACTTCATCTTCCAGCCAGTGAGGGAGTTTTGAGCGTGAGGAAGCTTCCCCTGTGTGGCAGGGATGGCTTCGAATCCATCTTTTTGTCCTGCTTTTCTCATACCAAGTCCTCCAAGGACTCAGAAACTAATTCAGAAATTCTCGTGGAAATTAGAAAGAAAGGTGAATATCAAAGAAGAGAGGAAAAAACATCACTTCCTTCGGTCAAAAAGGTAGCCGCAGCTTAAGGAACAGGTGCGTCATGCCCTGGAATAGGGTCCGCCAGGAGCAGGCAGCGGTCTCCACACCTGGCCCAGAGCCTCCCCAGGAGGCTGGTAGAGGCAGGTCCTCAAGACAGACCCTCTCCTTCCCCTCGGGGTGACCCTGTAAATGGAACGGAACATGACTGCTCATCCTGACATCATCGTGAATGAAGCCAGTCTCCCCACCTGAAAAAAATGAGTGAATGAGGATCGTGAGCGTCGTGGAACCGACTGCGCGCTCCCAATTCCCAAACTCCAGCCATGGGGGAGCACTTATGCGGAGCGCTATGCACAAACCTGCCACAGGGAGGCAGTGTGGGCTCATGGTCAGCCTCAACCCACACACCTTAGAACAGGGAATTGAGGACAAACGAGGGAAATGGACCCAGATAACAAAAGTGGAAGGAAAGGGAAGGGAGTTTCTGATTAAAATGTGTGTTGAACTGTTCTCTTAATTAGGCGGTCTCCCATTGGGAAGTATGCCATGAATCCAGGCCCTTCGATCTCACACCGGGCCCTTGACAAGCAAAACTCTGCAAGGTCTCAGGCCTTGCTCGTTTCCCTGGACGGGTGCTTATCGCCCACGGCCACCGGCCCCAGCCTGCCTTCCTTCGCATGCAGGGTGCTCGGGCCGGTCTTTCCTCCCCATCCAGGCTCCTGCCTGTGTCTCTGTCCACACTGTTCTCTCCACCTAGAAGAGCTTCTTTCAAATGACCTCCCCCCATTTCTGATCTAACTCAAATGTCACCACCACCGTGAAGCCTTCCCTGACGCCCCATGACCACCGCCAAGCCGGAACTCACGGTGCTTCAGTGCATGCTTTCTCTCCTTCTCTCTCGCTCTCCCCCCACCCCCTCTTTCTCTCTCTCATGCTTCCCGGAACACTCTCCGCTCCTCGCTACCACCTGCTACCATGCACCTTACATGGCAGGCATTTGTATATATGGGCAGGAACCCTACCTCGGTGTTTCCACACAACATTATGGACCTGAGCCCTGCTCTCGGTAGCTGCCCAATGCAAGCACAAAACCGGAAGTTAAATTCCGTCTGAGGAAAGGCCGGGGGTGCCCTGTTTTTTCTAAGCTAGAGAAGCTTTAAGAAAAAGGGGTAGACCAATGGCGGACTGGTTAACTAAGTTATGGTATAGAGGCATACTTCGTTTTATCGCACTTCACTTTATTCTGATTCATGGATGTGCGTTTTTTACAAACTGAAGGTTTGCGGCAACCCTGGGTGGAGCAAGTCTATCGGTGCCATTTTTCCAACAATATGTGCTCCCTTTGTGTTTCTGTGTCACATTTTGGTAACTCTAGCAATATTCAAACTTTCTGTTTGTTCTTATATCTGTTACGGTGATCTGGGATGAGTGATCTTTTATGTTACTATCCTAATTGCTTCTGGGTGCCGCAAACCGCACCCATGTAAGATGGGGAACTTAATCCATACAAGTTGTGTGTGTTCTGACTGCTTCACCAACTGGCTGTTCCCCGACCTCTCTCCCTCTTTTTGGGCCTCCCTATTCCCTAAGAAACAATAAAAACAAAATTAGGTCAATGAATAACCCTATAATGGCCGCTAAGTGTTCAAGTTAAAGGAAGAGTCACGTGTCTCTCACTTTAAATCAAAAGCTAGAAATGATTAAGCTTAATGAGGAAGACATGTCAAAAGCCAAGGGAGGCCAAAAGCCAGGCCTCTTGTGCCAAACAATTAGCCAAGTTGTGAAAGCAAAGAAAAAGTTCTTGAAGGAAATTAAAAGTGCTACTCCAGTGAATGCACAAATAATAAGAAAGCTTCGAAGGACATGCCGACTCTCTTGCTAGGAGCTAATGTAGCTGGTAATTGAAGTTGAAGCTAATTCCCATATACCATTCTGAAAATCCCAAGAGAGAAGAATTATGCTAAATCTACTCTGCCTGTGCCCTATAAATGGAACAAGAAAGCCTGGGTGACAGCACATCTGTTTACAGTATGGTTTACTGAATATTTTAAGCCCACTGTTAAGACTTGCTGCTCAGAAAAAAAAAGATTTCTTTCAAAATATTACTGTTCGTTGACAGTGCACCAAGTCACCCAAGAGCTCTGATGGAAATTTACAAGGAGATTTATGTTGCTTTCATGCCTAGTAATACAGCACCTATTCTGTAGCCCGTGGAGCTGTATCTCATCAAGTTAAGAAGGCAGATACGAGAGTTCTGGGCAGCTGAATCATCTCGAATTTGCAGGGTTAGACGGCTCTACAGAGGAAGTACCCCAGACATCTGTGCAGGGACTCATGGAAGGTTCTGAGTGGCATGTAGGCTGTGTATGCATGGGGAAATCTCTAAAAGGCCAAGAAAAGATTGCCTGTTTGGGGGCTAAGAGCTGAATGGAGATACTAAAGTGGAAGAAATTTGCTGAAATTTTAGGCATTCAATTAAACCTGAAAAAAGCCAGGCCGTAGAAATAAGACCTTAAACCTCAGTTCAAAAATGAAATGGATCCACCCCCCAAAAAAAAGAATAAAAACAAACCTGGCAGGACCAAATAGATTCACTAATAATCAAACTACTTCGCACAACAAAAATTGACGCTCTAATGAAAATGACTTAATATAGATTCTATACAATGTATCATCCAAAATGGTCAGTATACAATAAAAAATTACTACATGTATGAAAAAAGTAGGAATATGCAAACCATAATCAAGAAAAAGCAGTCAGTTAAAACAGACCCCATGATGACCCAGATTATAGAATTAGCAGGCAAGCACTTTAAAATAGCTCTTATAAACATGTTCAAGGACTTAAAGAAGAAAATGATCATAATGAGTGAAAAGCTAGGAAGTCACAGTGGAGGAATGGAAACTTTAAAAATAAAAACTCTAGGACAGAAAAGTACAGTATGATACCAGAAATAAAAAATTCACTGGCACAGAGAAAACAAATATTTTTTAAATGTACGTAATCCCAGTGCCCTATGGAATGATAGTAAGCAGGCGGATATATATGTAATTGGAGTCACAGAAGAAGAGAAGAAAGAGAGGGTACACCAAAAAAGAGTTTGAAAAAATAATGAACAGTATTTTCCCAAACTTGATTTTTTTTTAAATCATCTTATAGATCCAAGTAATTGAGCCATCCCCAAACAGAATAGATGAAAAGAGAACCATACCTAGACATATCACAGTTAAACTACTGAAAATTAAAGATAAAAAGGAAAAATTTTAAAGCAGCCAAAGAAAAAAATAAGAAACAATACAAACATCAATTGACTACTCACAATAAACAACAGAGGCCAGAAAACAAGGGAACAACAACTTTAGAATGCAGAAAGAAAAAAATTTTCAGCCCGAATTGTATAAACAGTGAAAACATCCTTCAAAAATTATAGCAAAATTAAGTTATTTTTAGGTAAACATAATGTGAGAGAATTTACTGTCAGCAGACTTACACTACAAGAAATGCTAAGAGAAGTTATTCAAGCTAAATAAAAAATTATACCAGATGAAAATTGGGGTCTACAAGAAAAAATAAATAAAAAGTTTATTGTGGGATAAATTACATGTGTTTATTTACTATGTACAGGCATACCTCAGAGATATTACAGGTTTGGTTCCAGGCCACAGTAAAGTACATATCATAATAAAGTGTGAGGCACCTGAATTTTTTGATTTTTCAATGCACATAAAAGTTATGTTTATATTATACTTTATTAAATGGGCAATAGCATTATGTCTATAAAAACAATGTATACACCTAATTTAAAAATACTTTATTGCTAAAAAATGCTAATGATCCACTGAGCCCCTAGAAATTAAAAAAGCCAAGTAAAATTGATTCCTCCCTAGAGCCTCCAGGAGGAAACATAGCCTTGCTAACACTATGATTTTAGCCCAGTGGGACCCTTAGAGGACTTCTGATCTACTGCAAGATAACATATTTATGTTGTTTTTAGCCATGTTTGTGGTACATGGCGGTAATAGAAAAAACTACTACACAGTGTTTGGGCACAACCTGTGATCAAACATTGGCTGACCACTAAACCATGAAGAAACAGAAGCAACCCCTAGGAAGCCAGACTTAAAATATAAACAATTTTTAAAAACTGAAGAGAGACATCAGTAGCCACATATCACAAGGGAGATAGTATCCACAGATTTAGTGCAAGTAAGCTACTAAACAAACAAACTAGCTACAACAATAGCAATCCTTAGGAGAAATCACAATCCAGAATTGCTATTAATACAATATATTACCTAAATTATCCAGTTCTCAACAACAAAAAATTGTAAGACATGCAAAGATATAGGAAAGCATGATCCATACTCGGGGGGAAAAATAATCCGCCAATAGGAATGATCTCTGAGTGGGCCCAAATGTTGGATTTAGCAGACAAAATCTTTAAAACAAATAAATATACTTAAAGAACTAAAGGAAACAATGTCTAAAGAATTAAGAAAAATTTCATGATGATGACAATAAATAGATAATCTTAATAAAGAGATGGAAATCATTAGAAAGAACCAAATAAAATTCTAGAGTTGAAAAGTTCAGTAACTTTCTGAAATGAAAAATTCACTAGAGAGGTTTAATGACAGATTTTAGATGATGGAGAAAGAATCAGTGAACTTGAAGATAGATTAATAGAAATGATACAATATGAAGGACAAAAAGAAAAAATATATTGAAGAAAGATGACGAGCAAAGCCTCAGAAACCTGTGTATTCCTTTCACAGGGCTACTCCAAGAAAGCATCACAAACTGGATGGCTTAAAATAACAGAAATTTATTAGCTCACAGTTCTAGAGGCTAGAAGTCCAAAATCAAGGTTATCAATGGCCCTTTGCTCTCGCTCTGATGACTTTAGGGAAGAATTCTTCCTTGCCTCTTCTAGCTTCTAGTAGTTTCTAGCAATCTTGGCATTCCATGGCTTGTAGACTCATCACTCCCATCACATGTTGTTCTCCCCATGTGTCTTCATGCCATCTTTTCTCTGTGCATGCCTCTGTGTCCAAATTTCTCTCTTCTTATAGAAACACCAGCCATTGGATTAGGGCCCAACCTAATCCAGGATAACCTCATCTTTACTTCATTTACATCTGCAAAGACTCTATTTCCAAATAAGGTAATATTCTGAGGTTCCAGGTAGGTACGAACTTCTGGGAGACAGCATTTAGTCCAACAGAGACATGATCAAGCATCCCAACATCCTGTCAAGCAGTCCCAAGGCAGCAGCACAATGGCTAACAGGGATGCAAGAGCCCCTCTTGCAGTTTCCCACAATTTCATAGATTAGGCCAGTAAAGAGACAACAAGCCCAAATGGACTCAAACAGTTTATTACTTACACAGAAGCAAGATCAGTCAGCATGTTGTTGGTTCCCTATGTCCCTAGCTCCATAGGACACCACCAAGTCAGAGGGGCCAGATGACCAGCTGCTCAGGCAGTGGGCTGCTCTGCTATTGAGGAGTTACCTATAAACTATAGCCGGAAAATTAACAGACTTACACAGAAGTCAGCAGCTCTACCCCAAGCAGGTCAAAGTGGAAAGTCCCATGTTCCACTGAAACAAGGGGGTGGGTGAGGACTAGCCTGTGGGTTTCTCCTGCAAGTTAGGGAGACACATGACAAACTTTTTCTTAACACATCCCCAACAACACTGCTTATCTCCCTCATTACACGGGGAATAGCAGGGTGTTTTACCAAGATGGATCAAAGTATAGTCAAACTTTGCTTACATGGCCTATAAGGGCATGTACCGGGATATCAGGGCACAGCAGCACAGCTGTTCCTCCACGTATAGATGTAATAGGAGCCCCAGAATGAAAGGAGAGAGAGAAATTAAGCAGAAAAAAAATGTTTTAAGAAATAATGAGCAAAACTCCCCAGCGGGATCCAACTAGGGTAACTACAAAGAGATTCACACCTAGATACATCATAGTCAAATGGCTAAAGACTGAAGACAGAGAAAATCTTGAAAGCAGCAAGAGAAGTAATTTTACTCATCACATACAGAAGAGCAGCAATATGACTGATGACAGATGTCCCATCAGAAACGATGGAAGCCAAAGGGCAGTGGAAAGACATATTCAAAGTACTGAAAGAGAAACAACTGTCAATCAAAAATTCCATAATCGAGTAAACAATCTTTGCATGTTGAAGATGAAAGACATTTCCCAATCACAGAAGACTAAGAGAACTCATTGCTAGCAGGCTTTTCTTACAGGAAATACTAAAGATAGTCCTTCAGAATGAAAAGAAATCACACCAGATGGTAACTAGAATCTACCAGAAAAAAATAAAGCACCAAAAATGGTAAGTATATAAAGACAAAAGTATACAAATATTTGTATAAAAGTATACATACATTTTTCTCTTTTTTTTTTTTTTTTGAGACAGAGTCTCACTCTCTTGCTGGGCTAGAGTGCCATGGCATCAGCCTAGCTCACAGCAACCTCAAACTCCTGGGCTCAAGCCATCCTCCTGCCTCAGCCTCCCAGGTAGCTGGGACTACAGGCACACGCCACCATGCCTGGTTAATTTTTTCTATTTTTAGTTGTTTGGCCAATTTCTTTCTATTTTTAGCAGAGATGGGGTCTCACTCTTGCTCAGGCTGGTCTTGAACGCCTGAGCTCAAACAATCCGCCCACCTCGGCCTCCCAGAGTGCTAGGATTACAGGTGTGAGCCACCGTGCCCAGCCTCTTTTTTCAACTTCTTTACAAGACATAAGATTTTATAAAGCAATAATTACGACACTGAATTGTTGGATTATAACATACAGAGTTGTCATACCTGTGACAATAATACCACAAAGGAGGGGAAGGATACGACACTGTATTGGGAAAAAGTTTCTATAGCTTACCAAAATTAAGTTAGTATTAATCTTGAGTTTTTATTAATGTGTCATGTTATTATTGCAACAAATTAAGATTTCTGTTATAATCCCTAGAGAAACCACTAAAAAAAACCCTCAAAAATAGCTTTTTTTAAAATCAACAAGAAACTCTCTGCCAGTTACAAGGCAGATTGGCAGATTGGTAACAAAGCAAAATCCAGCCATATGCTGACTGCAAGAGATGCACTTTAAATACAAAGACATATTGTTTACAAGGAAAAGGATGAAAAAGATATGCATTGTAAATACTAACTATAGCAAAGGTTCTGCGAGGATCTTGATATCAGACAAAATAGACTCAAATATTACCAATTCTCTGATTTAGTGGTAAGAGCCTGTGCATGAGAGGCAGTGAGACCCATGTTTGAGCCCTGCTCAGCCCCTCACTAGTTTGGAGACCTGGGAAAAAAATGATTCTAGGAGCTACAGTATACCAAGCTCTTTATATAAATTATCTCTAATCCTCACAAACCTTGTAAGATCAATATTATTATCCCCATTTTTAGACTATATAACAGCTTAGTAGATAATGGACACACAATTACTTACAGTAATAATAATGATTATTATTATTCCTAATTGTTCAGTAAATTCTTATTATGTGCAAAACACTCTCCCAGAATACAGTGGTTACTAAGACAGACAAAGTGCCAGTCTCCTAGAGTTTACTTCTAGCAGAATGGAAATAGCCAGAGTAAAAATAATAATAATTTTAAAGCTGGGCGCGGTGGTTGGGCACCTGTAGTCCCAGCTATTTGGGAGGCTAAGGTGGGAGGATCATTTGAACCAAGGAGTTTGAAGTGAGCCTGGGCAACACAGTGAGATCCAAGCTCTAAAAAATAATAACAGTAATAATAATTTTAATCAGACAGTAATAAGTACAATGCAGAGATTGAAAGTAGAGCTATGCGATAGAATGAGTGGATAATCCAGTTAAGGAAGTGATATTTAAGCTAAAATCTAAATTACATGAAGAGACAGCCACGTGAAGATCAGGGAGAACAGAAGTACAGGCAGAGGTAAGAGTGCAAAGGCCCTGGGGTAGGAACAAGCTTGGTATGTTGGAGAAAAAGTCACTGTGGCTGACGGGATGATGTGGGCACGAGGAGGAGGAGTATGCTATGTGACGAGACAGGCAGGTGTGTGAGGCTCTGTAATTCCGAGTGGGACATCCACATGTTACTGTCTGTGATGAGAGGCCACCGGAGGGTTCTAAGTCAGTTGGTGATATAACGTGATAAACATTTTAAAAGAATATTCTCGCTTCAGAAAGAAAGAGTACAGAGCAGCAGGAACAAGGCAAGGAGACCACTTGGCAGTCACTGGGGCAGTCCAGAAGACAGGAGCGGCAGGTCAGGTGGAGAAAAGTGGAAAAATTCGGAATGGATTTCGAAGGTAGAGCTAACTCAGCGATAGCCTGGCCTTGGGGTGGGGGAAGAGAAAGAGAGGAATCCAGGAGGGCTGCTAGGTTTGGAGTTCGAGCAACCCTGAGAGTGGCGGTGCTGTTTACCAAGACGGGGATTGCCTGGAGAATGGGACAGAGGCGGGGCAGGGTGAAACCAGGGGCCCTGTTGAGCTCTGTGAGGTTTGAGAGGCTTCTCAGACTTCTTCAGCTATTTACTGTGTCTCGTCAACAATAGAAAGATGAACAAGACAAAGTCCCCGTCGTCAGGAACTCCCAAGTCTAGCAGAGGAGAAGAATGAATACATAAGGGTTCAAGAAAAATCTGTAGACACTTTTTAGAGAAGACACTGTGTAAGTGTGGGCTAATATGCAAGTGGGATCCGACAGATTGGCAGGGCGCAGACATCTGGGAAGACTCTGTAGGGTAGTAAAGGAGCTCAGGAAATTTCACCCCAAAATATAACTCCTTGGTACAAAGAGTACCTTGAATTAAAGGCCCTTAGAGATCAACAGGCGTAAGAAGGGGCTTTCCTTCTTTCTTCCTAAAAAAGACCCACCAAAAAAGAACAACTGCCTTCCCTTCCCCTCCCTGTTAACTCAATATATTGCAGGAAAGATCAAGAATGCAACCAGACCTGGCCCAAATCATTTTAAACGTAATACCTGTCTCTCAGGGTAATTTGATTTCCCAAGAGAATCATTTACAAGTCAGTCTCTTTCCCGCCATCCATTCATTCTCCCAAGTATCTATCCATCCTTCCTAGTAACCATTTATTGCCCCTAAACAGAATTACTTATATTCCTTATCTCCCCCTCCCCTCTAAAATGAGGGTGTATAAATTTCTGGACCCCACTGGGATATGGGGGAATCACTCCGTGATTCTCCCCCTGCACACAGTAAATAAATCTCTTTCTCTTATTAATGTACCTTATTGTGAGTTGATCTTTCAGCAAACCTTCCAGGGCAAAAAGGAAGTTTCCCCTCTCCCCCACTGTAGGAAGGCTTGGAGTTCAGATTCCAAGTGTGTTTTTTTTTCATTATAGTTAATATGCTTACTATTTTTTTGGTATATATGTTGTAAGTAGTGAAGAATTACATATCAGTGAGTTTCAAGAAAGTGTAATTGATGTTCTATGATATTCTAGGGCCATTAAAAGAATAAAGCATACCTTAGTACTGAATGAAATGTCATGGTAGAATTCTTATCCTAGGTATCCAAAGAACTTTCTCAAGCAATCGTATACCGTTGAAGTATTTCTGAAGATATTTTGCATGCGTAACCTCTGAATGGATTCCAAGTGCAGATAATTTGAACAAGCAGCACTGGAGTGAGGATAGATTCTAGGCAGAGGAGAAAAACTTACACTGAGGCTGTCTAGAAGTGAGCCACGCTCAAGGAAGACGGAGAAGACAAGTGTTACCAAGGTTTTTAGTGCGAGCTGGTGGCAGATGATGGGAGACCCTGGAAAAGCAGGTTAGAATTGCATTTTGAAAGCCTTCAAAGACAGGCTAGGGCAATGGGCTTTATCTTGTGGCCTAGAGTAGATGGGGAGATATCGAAGAATTTTAAGCAGAAAAGTGACTTTCTTAGAGATATGTGTTAAGGTCACTCTGGCAAAGTGTTTGGAAAGTCGTGGTGACGGATGGCGGGGAGGAGGGACACGGAGGAAGAAACAAAGCAGGAAGCCGGTCCAGAGATTATCCTACGGTCTAGGCGAGGTAAGGAAGGCCTGCAGGAAAGCGTTAGCCATGAAAACGAGGAGCAGACAGGAGGGAGGCTTAGTGACAGGGTTTGGTGATCGATTGGATGTGAGAAGAGAAGTCCAAGATAACGCAGGGATTGAGTGTGAATGTCTGGGAGAATCATGGTGCCAGGGACCAAGATAAGGGACCCAGGAGGAGGAAGAGGAGGAGGAAGAAAATGGAAGCAAGGGGGGTGATGAGTTTAATTTTGATCATGTTTAGTTGGAGATGCCACTGGGACGTCAGTTTTCAAGTAGAAATGATCGATCCATAGGTGGGCGTTGGCCCATGCTCGGGAGATGGCTCTCCCCTCAGAGTAAAGAGGTGGAGTCCTTGGCACCAGTAAGAACAGCTTATGGTGCACCAGGAGCTGAGTTCAATCCTCTGCATAATTATCTCTTGTCCTTCCCCGTAACAGCCCCGGGAGGTGAGTACTATTATTATTGCCATTTTCAAATGAGGCAGCTGAAGGTCAGGGAAGTTGAGGCCCTTGCTCGAAGTTACATGCAAGGTTAGTGGCAGAGTCAAGATTTGAACCTATGCCCCCAGTGCTGCTCTGCATGGTAAAACCAGGGGGAAGGAGGGATGCTGGGGGTCACAGGGTGCTCCTCATTGGCTCTGCTCCAAAGTCCATGGAACCTGAAGACCTGAGGGACCCCTGCGTCTCACTCTCCTGGCTCTCACCCACAGTCGAGTGTGCGCGAGGAGGGAAGGCAGAGGTGGAACCTGGATCTCCCGACCAGCCAGGGCTCCTTCCACTGCGTGCGTAGCCTCTGTGGGACAGGATGCACCCCGAGCCTCCCGCCAGAGAAGCTCCAACAGCCTTTCTCTTCACACTGGGCATAAAATCTGAAAACTGCAAGCTCTGCATGCTCCGGCCCCTCCACCTCTCCGACCCCGTCATACCACGCTACCCCTTTGTCACGTGATGCGGCCCCATGAGCCAAGCACGCACCCACGCAGGGCGCTTGCGTTTGCTGTTCCCTATGCCCCCACATTTGCTGTTCCCTGTGCCCTCAGATCCTGTCCCACCCATATTCACGTGGCCACTTCCTTCTTACCATCAGGTCCCAGCTAAAAGGCCACCTCCTCAGAAAAGCCCGCTCTGACCGGCCAACCCAAAATAACCAGCCGCATCGCTCTGTCACTGTACGCATCAATTTGGTTAATATTGAGTCTCCCTCTATCAGAATGTACAGCAAACTCCATCTTATTCCCAGAACTTGGAACAGAATTTGGCAATGGAATTGCAGAACGGGCCAAGTGAGGAAGGAAAGAAGGAAGGAAGGAAGGTGTGCGGGACAGAGAGTGAACCCGGCCTTCGGTCAGAGGAGGCAGGAGGGAGTTTGCCCAGGGCCTTTATTCCCCAGGGACCCACGGCCAGACCAGGCCTCCTGGGAGCACCCGCCTCTCCCTCCCTGCTATTGTATCCCAAGGACTAACTGAGAAAGTCATGGCCTGGGGGAAGCCGTTGACTCACTTGCAGAATAAAGAAACTAAGATCATGCCAGATACCGCAGACGGGCCTGGACGTCTGGGAGCAAGGCCCGGGGCCGCCTGTCTCTGTCTGTCTGTCTCCCTCTACCCTACTCCGCTCTCTTATCTGCTTCTGCCTCCCCTTTGGTGCCCAGGCCCCCCACTGCCCATCCGGCAGGCTCCCGAGGCCCCTATCTGCTCCTCTCCTCCATCCCCCATCCCAGAGGCTCCTTTTCATCTTCCCCATCCTCTTATCTTACCCTCACCGCCCTGTCCCCCAGCTGCTTCCCTTCAGCTCCGCAGCCCTTATCAGATGTCCCCCTCCAGCACACCTCCCCTATCTGCTCATCCCTCGCCCACACGCACTGTTGTTTTCTTGGCTGCTGGAAAGAGGCCCCCGGTAAACAGCAAATAAACAGCAAAAGCTGGGGGTTTGCATTCCAGGCTCTGACGGACGGGCTGGGAGAGGGGAGGGCAGGCCCTCGGAGGCAGAAGCAGAGCTCCTGCCTTCACACACAGCCCAGGACACAGGCTTTGGAATGAGCCCCCGCCGGAATCCTGCCTCCAAGCTTGAACCATTTTTCTAACTGAGAGATGGAAGGCAGGTGGCTTTAACCTCCCTGAGCCTCATCTGTAAGGCAGGGCTTAAGAACACCCCCTCTGAGGATCACGGGGGTGCCAAGGACAGTGCCTGCCGAAGGCGGGACATGTTGCAGAGGCTCTGTGCTCATTCATCGCCCTGCAGCTGTGTACCTGTGTTAACGCATCTCCTCCTCCTGGCACTCCTAGAAGGGAGAGCCTGTCATTGTTGACTTTCTACGGGTGATGGAGCTGAGACCCGAGAGGGTGATGACTTTCCCGAGGTCACAAAGTCGACCCCCAGTTGGTCATCAGTGGGTCCTCCCCCCCTTTCAACACAGTACAGAAGCCCTTGACATGGGAGGGACTTCTCCACACCCCCACGCTGTGGTTGTCTGCTGTGATTCTAAACTCCACAGCCCCCCGACCGCTGCAATGGCCCTCCCCTCGCCCGGAACATCTGCTTGGTTCCCAGGACAAGGAGTGAAGGGGAGAACTGAGTTTCCTCTAAAGGAATGGGAGGGTCAGGCTCTTTCCCTTAGGACCTCAGGAAATGACTTCAGCAGCCCCACTTGGCCAGTTTTCTGGTGTTAATCATTTTCTCACACCAAGAACAGCTTGTCGCCACCTCCTGAGTCCTACTCTCCCTGACTATAATTAGGGATGTCACCTGGGTGTTGCTGTGGAAAGTGACACCAAGAGCCCTTCACACACCTGCTCTGGGAGGCAGTGGCGAGCCCAGCCCTGGGCTCAGCACAGAGCCAGCTGATGCGAGCTTGCCTGGCAGGAGGGTGGGTGTCATGGCACTGCATAATGGGGCAGCAACAGGCAGCTAGAGCTGCTGGTCACACTTCTGGGGCCAATCTCACACTGCTAGGGACCATCAGTCTCACCCAGCTGCCTTACTTTTTGGGTGAGAAGACTAAGGCCCAGAGAAGGAAAGCGCCTTTCCAAAAGTCACACAGCACTACCTTCCTGCTATAAACATTCAGGTCTTCTGCCTCCCCTGCCCATGCCCCCTCCCCCACATTTAGGATAGTACCTCTTAACCAGAGGTTATTTTGCCACTCCCCCAACCCCCCACACCCAGGGAACATTTGGCAATGTCAGGAGACATTTTTAGTTGTCTCAACTTGGGAAGAGAGGTAGTTGGAAGGCAGGGATACTGCTAGATAGTCCTCTCTAGCAAAGACATGTCCAACCCAAAATGTCCATAGGGCCGGGATTGAGAAACCTTGATTTGGAAGCACTGCCACAGGGCCTGCAGCTACCGGTCACGTTGAATGCCCTTTTACAACTGTCCATCAGTTCCTTTTTGGCAATTGTTTGAGTTGGGCTACGAAACAGGGACAAAGTGTGTTGGCAGCACTGGCTCCTGTGTGGCCCAGTGACTCCTAAGGAAGACAATTCCTGGCATTTCCCTACTTCTGTTTCATTGTTCAAGCTGTTCCCTCTGAATGGGAGGCTCACCCCGGCCCTATCTTCTTGTGCCAAATCCCACTCCTCCTTCCAGCCCTGTCTGGTGCCGCTGCCTCCAGGAAGGCAGCCCCGGTTTCTCGTGCCGGTCGTCATCTTTCACTCTCTGAACTCCAGGAGCACTTTAGCAATACCTCCTCTGACACTCAGAAGAGCCCACCTTGTGTTAGAGTAAGGAGGCAGTATAAATCCATGTCAGTTTGTGGGCTCTGGAGTCTGAAGCCCTGAATTCAAATTCCAGCTACCTTGCCTCCTACTTGTGTGACTTTGAACAAGTTACTTATTAACAACTACTCTAAGCCTAACATTCCTTGTCTGTAAAATGGGGGTGAGGGTGGTCATAGTGCCTGACTCACAGGATTGCTATGAAAATATCCTTAGTGAATCCATATACAATGCAGTATATAACACAATCTCTGATACGTCGGTAGTGTGCAATAAATGTTAGTGGTCATCTCTATTTTCTCAATCATGGCTGATTTCTCCAAGCTGGGTACCTGTATCACCTTACGCACTCCTCCTAGCAGCCCGTAAGGTCGATGCTGTCATTGTTGACTTTCTGTAGATGATGGAACTGGGACCCACACCGGTGGAGTTACTTGCCGAAGGCCACACAACCAGCAAGGCAGAGCTGGGCGTTGAATCCCACCACATGGCCACCGCACCATCAGCCTGCCTTCCCCACAACCCCGACACAGGCACCCAGGGATCCACAGGACTTAGCATTGCTCAAAATGATGTCAGCGCGTTGTGCTCCCAGGAGCCTTGCCCCGTCCGTCCGTCCACTCTCCCTGGTCAGGAAGGCAGGGAGGGAGGAAGGCAGGGAAGGCCTGCAGTGAAGGCAGAAGCAGTTAGGAGAAAGGAGGCAGGCACCAGGGGCGGGCGGGAGCTCAGCTGCCGGGATGAGAGGGGGAGGAGGGAGCAGCACTGCTGAGCTATTTTTACGAACCCGAGAGCTGCTGATTTACATGTTTAGCGTCTCTTTGCATATTGAGGTCAGAAGGTCCCAACTCTTCATGTCAGAAGGAATAGAAATTCATTAGCGCAGCCTTCTGGCAGGCTCTTCAAGCACACCATGCCCCGTGCTTCCCACATGGGGGAAGAGGAAGGGGCGGGGAAGGTCCAGCCCACGCGGCAAGAGTGTCCTGTGTGCTGGTGGAGGGAGCAGATTCAGAGTTAGTGCCCGCGGGACACCAGCGCCGCCGCCTCCGCTCTACATGGGCAGGTGACTCGGCTGCTGGGGCCTCAGTTTCCTCATGCACAGAAGAAGGAGAGTGGGCTAGGTAGGGGCAAATCGTTCTATAAATTAATTCCTAGAACAAGCTCCTATCTCGAAGAGTGTCGGAGGGAAAAGTGATTACCCAAACGTCTCAGAGTCCTCACCCTTCGTCCTGAAACTTTGGTTGCAAAAAAGGGAAAGAAGGAAGGGGAAACCTTATGCACTTGTCACTTGCATTATCCTCAAGCTGCTCTATGTAGTAGGTATTCACAGAATCCCCATTTATAGATGAGGAAACTGAGGCTTGACTTGGTTAGGTTACTTGCCTGTAGTCGTGGTCTTCGGGGCAGAGCTGTGATCTGAACCCAGAGCAATCTGA
This sequence comes from Indri indri, assembly GCA_004363605.1. Lineage (NCBI taxonomy): Eukaryota > Metazoa > Chordata > Mammalia > Primates > Indriidae > Indri > Indri indri. Next base: position 22,351 of record RJWJ010012431.1, on the reverse strand, counting down.
GCCCACCGGTCACACTCCCAACTGTTACACTGCACTAGGCCGGCAAACACAAGGACGGGCAATGAGGGAGAACTCTGGGAGCCGGGACGAGAGAAAGCTCTCCTAGCCACATTGTCTCTCCCCACTCTGCTGCATATCTGCTGGATGAGCCTGGAGCAGACCAATTTGGGGAGTACTCGGGCCTCTGCTATACCCCAAAACCTTTGGCTTACATACAGCTTTGATTTATCATGGCAGGAGCTCTGACCCCAATTCTATGTGACCCCTATTCTATCCGTCCAAGTCCCTCCATCAACTAACTGACGTAGTCTCAGTTCTGATTCTCCAGAGACAGGATGCTGCTATCCATCTACCCAGCCCAGCCTGTGGACCGGTTCCCCGTAGGTGGCCTTGCAGATGTCCACTTCTGGTCCACCCAAGCGTGGCCTGGACTACAAACAGGAGAATTAGAGGCCACAGGCATACTAGGAGGGGTAGAGGAGATTGTGGCAGGGAGCAAAGGTTGGCTTCTCCAGGGGGCTTCACGAAAACAGTGGCCTCTGCTAGAATGGGGGCTACAGTGTCTGAGTTCAGGCCTGGCTGAAGAATATGGTGTACAGGCAGAAGTAGTTCAACAGAAAGAGTGGGTGACTGCCCACGTGGGAAGATAGGAAGAACACTCCAGAGTCCTTGCTGGAAAATATCTCCTCTGCCTGCCTGCCTGCCTGGTGCCAGAAGATCTACCATTAGAGATCCCTGTGGAAGCTTGTGCAGGTCCTTTAAGCTCCCTTGGTATGAAAAGCACAAAGAATAGCCCTAGATGTTTTGCTCTGATGAGAGAGAAGGAAAGTGATGGGGTGATTGTGGGCGTGCACGTGAAGGTCATAGCAGAAACTGCTGGTTACATCCCCAATGTCTATTCTCTCCGTCTTCTATAAACAGATGTCTTATCTGGACACATGACCATCCAGCTAAACACTGTCTTTCCCAGTCTTCTTTGCAAGCTGTGGCCAAATGCTTGCATTGAAGCCAATGATTTATGAGCAAAAGCCATGGACCAGGCCCTTAAAAGGGAAGAAGTACGCTCTCCCTCCTCTGGCCCCTGCTTGCTGGAGCGAGCCCCATGGTAGTGGGAGCTGAATCAGCCATCTTAGCCACAAGATGGGAAGCACATTTTGAGGACAGCAGAGCAACAAGATAAAAAGAGCCAGGTGCCCAGGGCCATAGAGCCGCCATATCAGCCCTGGACTGTTTGCATGTACATTGTTATACCAGTGAGACATAAACTTCCTGCTTGTAAGCCAGGATTATCTGGCTCTTAGTTTGGCAGTCAGTGTCTTTCCTGGCCTCAAATAAAGGTGCCCTTTGGATTCATTCCCATGTCATTTTGTGGGGACAGCTTGGTGCCCTTCACAGAGAGGGAGCGGGAATACCTGGGCCTGATAACCTGAGTTCAGCTCTGATCCCAGCCCAGAGCCCAAACCTCACAGGCCTCTGCTACCTCTGCTGTGGAGGCTTTCTTTTCTGATCCTCAAATCGGGATCTAAAGCTGGGTATGGTGGGAGGGAGGCTGAGGCAGGAGGATCACTTGAGGCCAGGAGTTGGAGACCAGCCTGGGCAACATGGCGAGGTTCCACCTCTAGAAAATTTTTTAAAAATTATCTGGGCTCAGTGGCATACACCCATAATCCCAACTACACAGGGGGCTGAGATAGGAGGATCTCTTGAGGCCAGGAGTTTGAGACCAGCCTGGGCAATATAGCAAGACTGTCATCTCAAAAAAAAAAAAAAAATCAGGGTCTATTATAGTCCCAAAAAGGATTTGGAACCCTCTTTTGGGAACAAGAAGCATTCTAAGGGATAGAGCTTGGGTAATAAAATGTTCATATTCATGGGACATTTCAGACAAATTTGAGAACACTAGCTATCCTAAATGCTGGGTTACACTCAAAAACCCAGGATGTCCAAAGCTTTGTTCAGGAGAGAACTGCACTCCCCTAACTGGCCTAATCCTTCTCTTTTGTCCTTCACTCCACCACATCACATATTTAAGGTAATTATCTGGACCATGAAGGTATAAGGTTAAAACCTCTAGCCTAAATGAATCAAAGTAGAAAGTGGACCCCAGGGAGAGGCTAGTGCAGGAACCCAGCCTAGAACTGCCCACGAGTTACCCAGTTCAGTTTTCAAAGACAGGTTCTCCAACCATCTCTATGCCCCCAGTCATAGACCAAATATTTAAAGCCTCAGGGAAGAAATATCTGCTTGACTGGGGTTTGATATATGCCCTCTCTTGGCTTTTTTTGTTTTCCTTTAAGAGACAGGGCTCTCTCTGTTACCCAGTCTGGAGTGCAATGGTGCAATCATAGCTCACTGCAGCCTCCATCTCCTGGGCCCAAGCGATCCTCCTGCCTCAGCCTCCCAAAGTGCTGGGATTACAGGCTAGGAAAGAAGTAACTGGTCCTCCTTGGCTTCCCTAGGAATAGGAGGTGAGCCCTCAGAATCATTTCCCCATCAAATCACACATATAGTGGTAGAGGGTTAATATACCACGAAGATTTGGGAAAAGCAATGTGCTGAGCAGTCAAGAAATGGAAAAGTGCCCACTAGCTCTACCATACCCTCTCGAGAAATAAAAGGGAAATCAAATAAAACAAGAGCAGAAGAATGGGACTCCAGAGAGAAGCTTGGAAGCCAAGGGAATTTTCTTTCCCACAGAGATATTACCGCCAGTGGCATAATCTGATTTTCTAGCTCTGCCAGTGATTAAGTAAAGGAGAAGGAACCGACACTGTGAGGAAGACAAATCGCAGGAGACTATCAGCCGGACATGACCTCATCACCACCCTCTGGAAGAGAGCTTTCGAAAGGGGGCTACGGTGAATTCCCTGGTGTCACAGCTAAGGCAGGGAAAGGACTCCCTGGGGAGCAAGACTGAGCACAGTGGTCTGTTTTTGCTATTTTCCCAGACCTCACGCTCTCTGGCAAGATTCCATGGTGCCCCCTTCTTCCGTCTGGATCCAGTCCGATGTCTCCAGAAATGTAGTTTATCTTATTACACACCTGAATGCCACGCAGTTGTTCTTGTAAACAGAAGGGACCATGTTTTCTGCCATTACCATCTGGCCACCTGCTGTGCTTCTCAGTAATGCCTCCTAAAAATACCCTTCTCCAGTGTCCCCTGTGAATTTAGCAGAATGAGGAGAAATATCAAAGTCTGCCCAGACTGACTTGCCGTCAAGGGATACTTTTATGATGCACAATGGAGTGGAAAAGCAAAAGCCTGAGAGGCAGACAGATGCGGATTAGGAGAATAATGATTAATTTCCATATTGCAGCTAATATGTATTATTCCCACATGCTTGCCACTGTTCTATTCACTTTATGTGGATTACCTCGTTTAATCTTCTCAGGAGCCCTTGGAGTTAGGTAACAGTATTATCTCCATTTTACAGACATGAAAACTGAGACATAAGTAACTTGGCCAATGTCACTCAGCAAGAAAACAGCAGAGCAGGTCCGACTCCAGAACCAGGCTTGCAATCGCTCTGCAAAACTGCCTCTGGAGGAATGTGCATGCCGTCCCCACCTCTCAGACCCTTGGTGCAGACAGAGTCAGTGACGAAGCAACTGGACAGGTGGGGAAGGGAAGAAAGACACAACTCGAGAGGACAAGGGGGTGGGAAACACAGCCTGGTTGTCTTGAGGACAGTCAGAACGACATAAAGCACGGGAACAGAGGGGGTCTGGGCAGCCCCTAGTATCCAAGGAGAGCCTGTGCGGCAGCAGATGCCCCTCCAAATTACACGCTCCCCGTGTCATGGCTCTGGGCACTCACCAGGGCCAGGCAGGGTAGCAAGTTGTCCGAAATTCATGAACGGCTCCAAGCCCAGGATGGAGGGATAGATGATAGATAGATAGATAGATAGATAGATAGATAGATAGATAGATAGATAGATATTGGACCAGAATAGTCTATCAGATGCTTAGCCACGGAAGAGACAGAGCCGTCTCTGAGGTGGGAGGCAGGTGGATGGCATGGCCAGGCACAGTATTGCCAGCACCAGACCCCTGGCGGAGGGCGGGCTGAGGCGGCTGATACACTTCCCACCCTGGTAGGGACAGCCTCTAAACTTGGACTGGGCCGGACCTCCTGACAGCCCTGGATAACTCCGGCCAAGGAAAGCTCAGCTAGTGTGAGACGCCACCTAGGCAGGAGTCCCTTCTCCCTTCTGTGCTCAGTGTGGGGCTTCCAATCACGTCTGGTCCTACGGATCATCGTTACCATCGCCACCAGCATTTACTGAGCCTTCACTTTGAGGCTGGCATGGTTCCAAATGCCTCCCATGTGTTTCTTCGCTAAACGATCACGTGCACACACTTGTACGTCATTTCAGGTTCTTGGGCTGTCAGTAACAACCCTGTCACCCCGCTCCACTGTCCCTCTCTTTCCTTACCACACCATCCTCAGAGGCCACAGGGAAGGTAGAAAAATGGCCCAACCTCCTTTGGATTTTAAGAAAGTGAGAAACAAACTTTTATTGTGTAAAGCCACTGAGCACTCAGGGTCAATTTGTTATTGCAGCTTTGCCTAATATACCAGTACTCCATAGGTTTGTGGCGAGAATCGAGTTTATGCATGCAAAAGATATTTAATCTTGCCTGATTTATAGTAAGCATGCCATAAATGCCAGCTGTTGTGAATATCGTTCCTGAATAACCGAGAGGCTTGAGGCCTTACGGATGCTGGCATTTATTGCCCCGACGTAAGTATCCACTCAGCTCCTATTCATAACAGCAGAGAGCTGGGGCTGGGATATGTTTCGTGTTTGCAAAGGGTTTTATTAGTTTCTGTAAGAATTATACAATAAGCTCAGATTCTTGGGGCTGGAAAGGATCTTAAAGGTCATCTTGCCTCTCCCCTACTTGGGGTTTAACTCCCTTCTCCCCTCTCCTTTATCCTCACCTGAACACCTCATCTCAAGCCTACCTGAGAGTGTTTGCTCCTGGAAAGTTTTTCCTTATACCTGCTTGGGTCTATCCCCAGCAGCCCCCTCCCTGGCCAGTACACCTGTCCAGAGCATCCATCCTCGGTCAACTTGCTGACCACAAACACATGGGCCTGTTCATCCAATTCGTTCAGCAAACAGACACCGAACTCCTACCTTGTGCCTGGCCTCATTGCTGTGACGTCAAGCAAGTTGCTTACCCTCTCTGAACTTCCAATGCCTCATCTATAAAATCAAAGTAATAGCACATAACTTGCAGAGTTGTTGTTAGATGGAATAAAGCAATGCACACAGACCATGTACCACAGAGCCTGGCACATAGTGAGTGCTCAATAAATATTAGTTTTCATTGTGACTGTCATGGTTGCAGTGTATTGGGAAAAGTAGAAATCGAGTCAGTATTTGTAAGTCTGATAAGTCCTGAAAAGAGAAAGCATAGGGTGCTACAGAAACATTAAATGGATTTGAATTGGATTTTTAATTGTACCATATGGGCCAAGTGCAGTGGCTCACACCTGCAATCCTAGCACTTTGGGAGGCCAAGGCAGGAGGATTGTTTGAGGCCAGTGGTGTCAGACCAGCCTGAGCAAAAAGCAAGACCATGTCTCTACAAAAAATTTAAAAATTGTCCAGGCATGGTGGTGCACCTGTAGTCCCAGCTACTTGGGAGGGTGAGACAGGAGGAGCACTTGAGCCCAGGAGTTTGAGTTTGCAGTGAGCTATGATAACACCGGCCTGGGCAACAAAGTGAGACCCTGCCTCAAAAAACAAAAAATAAAAGAATTATTTGAAAAAAGAATTATTCCATATGAAGAGACCTCTTTCCCAATGTGGGATGTGAGGTGACGCAGATCAGGAGACTCCCAGAAAGGCCTGGAAAACCAAGCCAAAAATGCCACAGTAGAGAGGTTACTGAGTCCCAAAGATGCCATTCCCAGGGGCGGCAGCAGAACTGGGTTGGTGGCATCAGAACCAGGAGAATGAGGGGCAGCTCAGATGGGTGATCCCAGAGCAGGATGTGAGGGTGCCCGGGGCCTGCTTTCATGTGGCACAGAGCGGTCCTGGCAGCCCAGCCGTGCAATGGATAGAAAACAGACGAGGCAGAAATGCCTCGCCTCTGCATCTCCTTAGAGCTCGCAGACAAGGACGTCAGCAGAGCAAGGACGACAGGAGAGATGGAAGCCAGGCTCCCGGGTGCTGTTTGCAAACTGGGTTCCTGCTTCTGAGCCATTGCTTCCCCTCATGCCAACAGAGGAGACAGCCGGAGTTGGGGGGTGTGGGCCAGGAGTGACTGAAGACCCCCCTCCCCCACCTCCCCATCACAGCCCAGCCTCACTGTGATGGGAGGTGGTTTGTTGTTGTTGCCCGATGTGCTCTCTTTCCCGAGAAGAGCCCAGGAGGAAGGCTTTCCTCCCCCACATTCCTGCTGCTTGCCCGCAAGCTCGTTGATCAGCCTTCGCATGTCCTGGCTGTAGCTGGGATGTGGCCAAGGAGGGCAGGCAACACTGGGGTGGGTGGCGGCAGTTCCTCATCTGAGTCACGGAGGATATTCCCCACCCCCGCTTAATAAAACAGAAAGCATCATCTCTCCCTGGGAAACAGCAAAGCTCAACTCTGTTTAAAATAGGGTCTTTTTTTTTTCCGTTTGCGCTTTTAATGATCAGGAGAAAAAGATTCTTTTCCCTTTAAGGAGACAAATCGTTAAGTAGAAGCTCCCTGCCCCCATCGGAGGCAGGAGCCCTGAGTGCGTTAGGAGGGAGGCAGAGAGGAGGAGGTGATGGAGAAAGTCTACCCCGTCCGGCCACACGAACTATAGACCGGCTCTGCTTCCCATCGGCAGCTCTCTCAACATTCACGCACAGGCCCGGCCCCCGTTGGTCAATCACAGTGACAGACTCTGACAGTCCCCATCAAGTAACCAGAGAGATTCAGTGTCTCCACGGAGCAGGGGTCAGAGGAAAAGCCACAACCTGACTTTGATTCCCAGCTCCATGCTGCACATTCTGTGCGAGCTTCAGCTAGTCTTACCACCTCTCTGAGCCTCAGTTTTCTCATCTGCAAAATGAAGCCGGTAATAAGGACCTGATAGATTCCAGAGAAGATTAAGTTAGATGAACATATATAGAAAGCCTAACGCAGTGCTGAGCCCGTTAAGCACTCCAAACTAACATCTATTGAAATCCCCAGCTATCACGAACATGAAGCTAGCTGCAGAAGGCTTGTCCCTTCAAAAGGAAACAAGGGACCCAGGTGGGTGTCACTTTCTGGAGTGTGATGAACTCAGCTCCCAGAATTCTACAGACCACCTCCTAGGACAATTACAGAAGCTCAGCTTTTTCTCTCTCCATGGTATTAGTTCCTTAGACTTAAGCCTCCTCCCTTAAGTCACTTTGGTATTCCTTTTATCACAACTGCATCAAAGGCTGGCAAAGGTCCCCCAATTGGTGGGCTGCAAAGTGGGGTCTGGCAGATGGCCTTGCTTCCTGAGGGAGCAGAGGATGTGATGGGGGTGGGGAGGCTGGCCTCCTGTGAATATTCTCGAAGACCCAGTGGAGAGAGCACACAGCATCTCAGCTGACATTTGCAAACCGAGCTAAATTGAGAGGTGTCACCTTCTCTGGCAGGGTCAGAGGACTGGTGCCTTCTAACCTGCAGAGGTGGGAATTGCAGGCGGCAAACAAAATCAGTCGCGCTGCCACTTGGAAACTTGCCAACTGCTACAAGCAGGATAAAAATAATTAGAAAAGTAAGTCAGGTGTGAATCGGGTGCTCTGGAGGTATGAAACACTGCTGTCACCCCCTCCTCTTCCTGAACCCTCCCCTGCCCCGGCTTCTAGGACATGGTTTCTGCCCAGCGCTCTGGGTTCCAGCCATCTCTACCCCCTTCTTCGGCTTCTCGTGCCTCTTCCGTGCCCTGGGGCTTGGTCCCTGGCACCCTGCTTCTCCCCTATCCTATTGTATTCCCTAGAGCTGGAGTCCCCAACCCCCGGGCCACAGACCTGCACTGGGCTGTTAGGGAACAGGCCACAGAGCTCCCCCGACCCACCCCCAGTCCATGGAAAAGTTATCTAGGAACCAGGGGGGCCAAGCTCTGCACGCCCCGCCCCCGCCGACCCCCAGTTCATGGAAAAATTATCTTCCATGAAACCAGTGCCTGGTTCCAAAAAGGTTGGGGACCGATGCCTTAGAAGGTTCATCCTTTCTCAGGATTCATCTCCCCTGACCCAGCCTAGCTTCACTGCCGATAACCACTGAGCTAAAACATCCAACCCAAGCTACTCACTGCCCCAACTTTCCAACGGCTCACAGGCCACCACCCTCTCTTGGATACTCTTGGAGAAGCCACTCATTCATTGGTTTACTCCATCAACAAATACTTAGCGAGTAGCTACTACATGCCAGGCACTGAACTAGGTGCTAGGGAAAGAGAAGTGAAACTTAAACGCTACTGGACTTTCAATTGGAAAGAAAAAAAATTTAAACAGATTTTTAAAAACTAAAAATTGTGGAAAATTTTAAGAATACAACATGATTTGAGATGGACAAAACTGAGGGTGTGGGAGGAAGAAAACATATTTCTTATAAAGTATGGAAGCCAAGACCTGAAGGGTGGGCAGGAGCTAGGTGTGGTGGAAAGATCATTCCAGAAAGATGGAATAACATGAAGAAAGCTTGCAACAATTTCTTTGCAAGGTAAGTTTATCTGTGTGGGAGATATGAAATGGAGGGTTTTCATTTTGTTGATTATTAAGAGGAAGCTAGAAGCATACAGATGGTAGCACCATGGTAAAAGGTATCCACCAGCCAGCCGTCCAAATAATTACCTAAATTGTCCCAACCCTGACATTTATCACCAACCCTCCCCTTGGAGGTATGTAAGTAGGAAAATAATGAGGAGAAAGTTATTTTGTAATTACCCAGCATGAATTTTAACTCCGAGAGGCTATTTCCAGGGGTACTTTAGAGTAATTTATTCAGCATTATTGGAGTTTAATTTAGCACGACATTATGGGTGCAGAGAAACTCTGGAACCAGGCTCGAAAGAACGGGAGTTTTATCCTGTCATTTCTAGCCATCCGACTATGAATCCTAAACTCATTAAGCCTCGATTGACTACTGTGTGTTTTGAGAATAATAATTCCTGCTTTACCAACTTCACAGGAGAATTGGGAGAATCAAGGCAATGAGTATAAAAATGCTTTGCAAACTGTTGAGACCGTTCATGGGAGGAATCATTCTTCATGCCTTTCACTGAGGTCGGAGGACCCATTTCGATTGCAACTGACAAACGAAAACATAACTCAAACTGGTTTAAGGAAGAGAAAAATTACTGGCCACAATAACAAAAACATCTAGAGTTAACTAGCTTCAGGTGCAGTTTGATTCAGCGGCTCAAATGATACCATCTGTACTCAGATCTCTCTTCTTCTCTCACTCTTGTCTTCTCCATGCTGCTGGTTCCTTCTTAGGCTATTGCAGTGCCTGTCTGTTGCTCTGAACCTATGCCCTCCCAGGTTCAGATCCAGCAGTGAAAGAGAGAATGCAATGCCCTTTTTCTCAGCAATTCAAGGAAATTCCTGAACCTGATTCTCACAGACCCTAATCAAGTTATGTGACCACCCCTGCACTGACCACTGTGTCCAGGGATTGAGAAGCCTTGATGAGCCATGTCTGGGTCACATGCCTAACCCTCCAGTAAGAAGCACATGGACCAAAAGCCGAGCAAGGATGGATCCCTGGAGAAACCAAGAGAAGGATGAAAGGAAGTTGGAGAGCAAAAACAGCAGATGTCCACTCCACCCCCGTATCCTAAGTCCCTTCACGGAAAACTTCCAGGTCAGTCTTCAGTGTCTCAGGATCAGCAGTAACTAAAGACAGATGGGATTACAGACTCAGAGTGGTACACGACCCTACTTAAGGATGATGTCCTCCAGAAACTCATGGAGCCGAGCCTTCTTTCCAGCCCTCAAAGTCCAACCTCTTCTTGAGCATCTCATCTTTCCTTTCTGATCCAGTCGCTTCTTCCCATCCCAGACGTAGTCCTCCCAGGAGGCCACGGCAGCCTGTGAGGACCTATATCATCAGCTTCATCAACTTCTCTTACAAGTTTTGGTTCCATCCATCAATCAACAATTCTATGTCTTCTCTGGCCCTGGTTTCTCTACTGCTCCACAACTTCTGTTTTTGTTTTTGTTTTTCAGGTATCGGAACACGTGAAAGACGCAGTGGAACACAAAGAAGTGATGACTGCTTGGAAAACGTTGGGGTTCGGAGGATGTGGGGGTGAAGTGATGAGGAAAGCTTCACAGAGGAGAAGTAAATTGAAACTTAAGAAAGGATTAGGAATTTTCTAGAACAAGAATGAAAGAAGGTCATTCCAGGCATGAATCATTGGATCCAAAACTATTTCAATCTCTCTCTTGGAGAAAGAAAACGCTTTTCTCAACCCAGAAGTTGCAAACCAGTGGCCTGCTCGTAGATCGGGCTGACAGATGTGTTATACTTGGCCCACACAATGTTTTGTAGAATTTAAATTAGTTGCCAACATTTAAAAATGGTGAAGATTTTTTACATAAGTATCTGGATTTCCAGCTGCTCTTGAAAGCTCAGAAGCCCTGGCGTCCCTGGACCTGAGTTCCCACTGGGGCAAGAGCTGACTGAGTAGTACCTCCCTCCATAGGCAGAGCGGGGCCACACGACCTGCTATGTCCCTGTTCTCCTGTCATCTGCTGGTCCCTGTTGGCATTTGAGTCTGCAACTCTGTTGTCAACCTAAGCAACCAACCATCTTCAGACAAACTCTTATTATCATCATATTACGTTACATTATTTAACAATTTCATCTGTTTATGTTACTCCCTTACTTAGAAATCCACAATGATTCTCCAAATCAACAGAACGAAGACTGAACACCCAGTGCAGACTAGGTTGATCCCAACCACCCCGCCCCCGCTCTATTTTATCTCCCACTCCCGAGTCCCAAAACCTGCTACACTGAATGTTCGACACTTCCTAACCGCGTCCTTTCCCGTGACTGCGTACTCTTAACGTGTGCTGTCCCTCCTCACTGCTCTCCCCTGGTGAAACTTCCCTGGGTCTTCAACGTCCAGTTCAGAGGGCACGTCCTCGGTGTAGACCACCCTGACTCTTCTCGGTAAAACCATCCTTCCCGCCTCGGGGCTCCCGCAGCGGCACTGCCTTCCTACCTCAGTTTCGGCACCTGCCACGTTTCTCTCTAATTATCTGTTTACATGGCTGCCTCCTCCACACCCACCCCACACTGAGATCCTTGAAAGCAGAAACCGTGACTGATTCATCTTTGTATATCCAGTGCCTTTCTGTATACCTTGGCAGACATCGGATACTCAATAAAATCTTGTCAAATGAATGAAGAAAGGAACAAACACACAGGGAACAAATTGGCATGTGTTCATGGAATGTCACACCTCGGCAATTGTAATGAAAGAAATCCTTTCCACTGATGCTTTTCTGTCTACTCCAGCCACAAAGAACTGTTCCCTTCTCTGGATCCCTGTAGAAATAGTAGTTTGTGACAGATCCTAGGTGAGTTATTAGAGGAAGCTAATTTAAGGGAGGTCATAACCTTTCAGTATTGACAGAAATAGGATTACAGAGCCCAAGTACAAAAGGCCTCAGTGCTGGTCTCTTACCTTTCTAGCCACTGGCAGCTAGAGACACTAAAGCTCGAGAAGCTGCAGCTCAGGTCCCAGCATTGACTCTAGTCCAGGCAGAGAGTAACTCCACAGCTGAGACACCCCAGAGTCCCAGCCACACTGGTGCCCATTAGTCCTTGAAGATACCAAACTCCCTTCTGCCTCGGGGCCTTTGCACTTTCTATTCCCTCTTCCTAGTATTCTCTTCACATGTGTATTTCCAGGGCTTACTCCCTTCCTTTATTCAGATCTAAGATCAGACTCAACCTTAATAGAAAACCTTCCCAGATCACCAAAGTAGAACTGTACGGGTGCACCCCACACCGTGCCACTCTCTGTTCTTTCCTCCACTTTAAGGAGGAGCAGTAGGAGTGAGGGCACGAGGGGCCAGAGAGAGCCAGAACTTGATGTCATCAGGACTCTCTCCTCTCTCCTCTTCACCTCTTATCTGTTTTTGTTTCTGCTTGGCTCCCTTCTCTTCTACCCAGACAGGTTTCCTCCACGAAAAAAAAAAAAAAAAAAGCCATGAGTCACAGCCTCCAAACTCATAACCTAAAAGAGAAGGGACTTTTCCCACCCATCAGAGTGAGAATAATTTCAGAGAAATCATCTGATTGGTCTAACTCAGGTCACGTGCCATCCCTGAGCCATTACCACAGTGAGAACCTGTGTGTTCCTATTGGTCAGGTCTGGGTCCTGCCCCGGGATTGGCTCTGATAAGTCCTTTCTGGTTTGGTTCATCCCCTAACCTGTCACTGCAACCAGAGGAAGACACGTTCACCTGCCCAGGCCTGGGTATTCACACGCAGATTTGGAGCCAGGACTGTAACAAGCTCCGACTGAACTCTATGGTTAAAAATAAGTGACTGGAAAATTAAGGTGGAATTTATCTCCAAAACATAGGAGGTGGGTCCTGGACAGACAGGTGCATTAGATATCTGATTATGGCTCCAAAGTTTCCAGAGCACTTGTTCTGTCCTTTATTTACCCCTGTTGTACGCTCACAGCAGTTCTGTGTGAATGCCCAGGTATTATTACCCCCAAGGAGATATTCAAAATATTAAATAACCAGCATGGTATGGGCACAGTCCAAGCAAAAGGGTCCTCAGCTGTGAACCTCTGGGATGACTGCTTTGTCAACAGCTGTAGAACAATAGCCTGACTGCACTCATTTCACAGGTTAAGATGCTAAAGCCAAGAGAGATGTTTAGACTTGTGCTCAGTCATACAGCAAGGAAGAACTTAAGACTCCTGGCCCCTTTGCACTGTCCCAAACTACCCGTCTGTCCTCAACCATCAGGGAGGTGAACGGGGGCAGGATGGGGGGAACCAGAGAAAAGTTGCTATTATGATCCCAGCCCCCTGGAGAAAGAAACCAGCATGCTGTAGCTCACAAGGAGGGCTGCTTAGTCGCTGCCACAAAAACCTGGAAAGCAGCGCCTGCCAGACGGCAGGGAGAGGGAGCAGCCGAGGAGCTGGGAGTTTGCAGCCAGGATGGCAGATGCCGGGAGGGCTGCAGCTATTCTGGGATGCAGGCTGCTCCATCACCCCAGCCCTGCCGGTCCCCACTTCCCCCGGGGTAGTGGGGGACCTCCTCCATCCATCCTCCGTCCTCTCCCCAGCTCCTTATTGATGTAGGGTCTGAATCCTGAGGCTTCAGAGCCAGGCAGTCAGGCAATACGGAATAAGCCCATCAAGGAAAATGATTCAATGTCATCCGAAAACATGACAAATGCTTAGTCATTGTCCTTACTAGAACTCTATAGTCACCCAAACTATGCAGAACTCATCTGGTCCAAATGCCCCATGTTGTTAGATGAAGAACCTAAGGCTCACAGAGGGGATGTGGTTTGCCCCAAGTCCCCAGAGCAAATGAGGAGGAGAGCTGGGCATTGCCCAAGTTCTCAGTTCAGGACTCCTGCTCCCGGGCTGCCTGGGATTGGGAGGGAGTCTGGCTCTCGTTCGTGGGGTAAATATCCTTCCCCTTTAGGGCACAGACCAAGCTCAGCCGTGCTGAAGTGGGTCGACTCTTGCCCTTTACACCCCACATTCCCCCAGTAAAGACCACGCTGTAGCTGCAGGTGTGGGTTCCCGCTGTAGCCCTCTTCCCTGCCCTCCTGCACTGCACCGAGGACTCCGCAATGCAGCCTTGGGCCCCTCTGTCTCCTCTGGGTTCAGAGCCTGAGACCGCTCAGAGCATCCAGCCCCCACCTCTCCATCGTGGCCTCTGGGAGAAAGGCACCCCTTGGGCAAAAACATCTTGGCCCTGAAGTCCTTCCTGGAGAGAAAGAAATATAAAAGAATGGGCGGGAAAGAAATTCCTTCTCTTCTGTTCCCAACAGGTCCCAACCTTTCCACTGCCCCTACCTTCTCGGTCTGGGGGGACAACAAGAGTGTTTCACGCAGCTCCATCGTGCCCTCAGCGTACAGCTTCATGGCTAGGGACACAGGCTCCAGATATACCAGACAGTCCAGAGTCAGAATCAGGCACTGCCATGGAGCAGGTAGGTGGCCTGGACACACCTGATTTCACCTGCCTGTTTCCTTGTCTGTAAAATGGGAAGATGATGGTGTCAACCTCCAAGGGTTGAGAGGCTTCAGTGACATAAAGGATTTGGCTCCGTGACTAGGATAGAGTCAGGGCTTCGTGCCTTTTAGTGGTGGGACGATGGCAACGTCAAGATAAAAGGCAGTGAAGGGGAACGTCACTGCAGCAGCCACTACCCTCCCTGCTCCTCCCAGCCCCTCTCAAGCCCTCGTTCTGCCAGGAAGCCTGCCCTGATCACTCTCCTCTCTCCATTCAGTTTCTTTTCAGAACCTGTGTGCCGCCATTCCCCACCCAGCTTAGTTCTGAATTAAAGTCCACAACCAATAATTCTGAGCTCGTGTTGGTCTTTTCTCCTCTCCTAAAACCATAAACTCCTATAGAGGCAAGACCAGTGAGTTTTCTTCTCCTCCTGGAAGCACAAAGCCCAGGACCAGGCACATGGGAGGTGCTGGAAAAGTTAGCAACCCAGTGACCGAACAGCCACTTGGTCCCTCTCATAGGATTGGAGTGAAGCCCTCTCGGAACCTTCTGTGTCTACTTCATCTCTTGCTCTTTCAATTCCTTGAGGCTTTGACACACCTGCATGCCAGGATGTCATGAGATCCTGGAGCCAGACCTGGAAGCCTGTCCAACGAGGGAGCCCCAGCATGTCTCATTTATGACTCCAAGGAAGGAAATTAATATCATATGTATAAAGCACTCAATAGCTTATAAAACGCTCTTAGCAATTCACTGAGCAAGGAAGTGCCTTTTTCCATTTCCACAGAGGGACGCCGAGGCTCAGAGGGGTTAGGAGAGTAACCCAAACTCACACAGCAGACAAGGAGCAGCCCGGGGATTCTGGCCCAGTGCTGCACCAGCTGCCACACGAGGAAGCCATGTTAGCATCTGTCCTTTTTAGGCCACGGGTAGATTCAGCAATGCCTTCCTCTTAACCAAGCAGGAGCCCCCAGTGGCTGTTTTGTTCCCTGTATGTTTATCTAATGCCGCCTCCTCCAGAACATTTAAGAAAACCTGACCTGGTTCAAAACGACTCTGCCTGTGCCAGACCTTATAGTCTCCTCCGGACACCAGGTCTCGGCAGACCGGAGAGCGGGCAGGTGGGCCTGGGAAGTCATTCCCGCCACAGCCACTCATCACATTGGTGAGCCCCCCTCCACTTTACAGTCTCCACAGCAATGTCCTGTTTTGAACCCTGTGTGGTGACTAAGAGAATTATTATCCCCATTTAGCAGAGGAGAAGACTGAGGTTCAGAAAGTATAGGCTTGGACTTTGGAAGGAGAATGACTAGGTCGAAGTTGTTCCTCTGCCATTTACAAGCTGTGTAATTCTGGGCAAGTTCCTTAAGTTCTTTGCTCCTTAATTTCCTCATGTATAAAATGTGCAGTTATCATGCTTAGATTTCAGATTATTGCAGGGATTTTAAAAGCTGGAACAGGTACAACACTGAACACAAAGTGAGTGTTTCATGAGTGACGGTCATAAGTTCTTCCACCTGCCGTGTTTCCTTCTGCAAATTACCTAATTTATCCAAGCCTTGGTTGGTTTTCATCTGTAAGATTGGATGAAATAAATAATAAGGGAAAAAGAAACACCTCCCTTCATAGGGCTGCCATAAGAACAAGAAAAAATAATCCACACAAAGCACTTAACCTCATGCCTGGCACAAAAGGTGCTCAATAAATGTTAGCTATGCATTGACGTCCCTGGGGTCAGAGAACCAGAAAATGGCTTCATGCTCCAACCAAGGTCTTCTGGTTCCAGTTCAGCAGCACCTGGGAAAGGGTAGTGATGGTGAGGGAAAAAGAAATCAGCAATGGTGGCCTTGCAAACACAGGCAGGAAAAAATCATATCAGACGTGGCAGCTTTTCTGCACCTGACTCAAGAGACAGATGGCTCACCTTTATCCATGTGGACAGAAAAGACAGAGCAAAAGGGCATAGGTCACAGAGGTACGTGGGACCTCACTGCAGTTCCAGGGTATTTTCAGGCGAAGCTTCAATTGGCAAGACTTATTGACAATCATCCTATAAATAGGTCTTACTTCCCAAGTGCCTGGGAAGAAAGCTTGCAGCTCTTCCCAGTTCCTGCCTCTCATCTCTTCCTCTTTGAACATTGCAGCTCTCCTTTTCCAGAAAATCCCAGAGCAGGAGCTGGGCTCCCTCCCACCATCCTCTTCCCAGAATCCTAAAGATGCCTGGGAGAGGACATCTGCTCCGAATGAATGGGTCAGAGGCATGATTCAGTGTCGGTGGCCGGTAATAGGAACAGCTCAGTGATCTGGCTGGGGAGTCGAGAGCCTGCTAAGCACATCTGGACGGCATCGGAATCACAAACGGGAGAGAGCGGGGTGGGGGGGGCGGGGAGGAAGAGCTCAGCCCCAGCAGACACCCACGAAGGAAAGAATACGCAGGGAGCCAGACAGGAAGGGGTGATGCTCTTCAGAGTCAAAGAGCTTGCAAAGAACACCACCCCACAGGGTGAACAAGGGAGCACAGAGCAGACACATTCAGCTCATGCACGGCTTTCTCGGGGAGGTCTTCCTGCACCACCGCTTGTGAAGACAGCCCCTGCATTTTTTAGTTTTTGATTTTTATTTAGTTAATTTTTAATCAACAAATAAAAATTGTCTATATTTACAGCACACAACATGACGTTTTGATATATGTATACGTCATGAAATGATTAAATCAATCTAGTTAGCATAGCCATCATGTCACATGCTTATATTTTTATGGTGAGAACATTTAAGATCTCTCTGTCGGCAATTTTGAAGTACGTGTCATTATTAACTATTGTCGCTGTGCTGTACACTAGATCTCCAGAACTTATTCATCCTAACTGGAACATGACACCCTTTGACCAACATCTCCCTACCTCCCCTACCGCCCACCCCGCTCTCCCCACCAGGCCCTGGTAAACAGTCTACTCTCTGCTCTGCGAGTTTGAGTTTTTCAGATTCCACATATAAGTGAGATTATGCAGTATTTATCTTTCCGTGCCTGGCTTATTTCACTTAGCATAATGTCCTCCTGGTTCCTCCATGTTGTCAAAAATGACAAGATTTCCTCTTTTTTTTTGAAGGCCGAATAGTATTCTATTGCAGATATTCATATAGCACATTTTCTTTGTTCATCCATCCATGGACACTTAGGCTGATTCTACATCTTTGTTGTTGTGAATAGTGTTGCTATAAACACGGGCGTGCAGGTGAGCCTTCCACAAACTGATTTCCTTCCCTTTAGGTTAACTGCTTTTTACCTCCCGGTAGTATCCTGTATTCTCCTTCTGAAACCCTTGTATCCTTTCAATGATTTAAGATTTGTCTTCTCTGTCTCTCTCCTCTCTGAGCAGGGACCTTGTCTCCAGTGCTTAGCACGGTGCCTGACCCATATTTGGGGCTTAATAAATATTTGATGACCAACTTAGGAGAGGATCTCTCTTTCCAACGCCCCTTTCGGCCGTGTGAACAAAGTTGGCCTTCAACTTCATCTCGTCCTGGTTTTGCCTCTTGGTGGCTGTGAAATCTCAGGAGAGTTATTTAACCTCTCCCCTATACTCTGATTTGGTATTCTTCACAGCGTTTACCATCACCTGTTAAATATTCATTTGTGTGTTTATCATCTATCTCCTCCAACCAAAAACCAAGCACCAAGAGAGTAGGGACTTTTAGTTCACCGCTGGGGCTAGTCAAAATATTTAGCAACCAGGCATCATGGACACTGACCAATCGCAATGGATATTGGCCCATCTGCTGTGCAGGTGTGTGGGCTGCACAGGTCTATCAAACCTGGCTGTACTCTAGGATGCAGGAAAGGGTCTGGTATGCAGCAGGTATTCAAAATGTGTGTTATCCTTCTCCGCAACGGTTCTGTGAAAAAAATCTGTTAAATAAGTGGATGAATTTCAGTCACCCTCCCTGGGCCCTCTGTACATTATAGCTACTCAGCATGTATCAGTTCCTTTCTGTCCCCAGGGTAGCCTTTTCTGGTCAGCTAAGGAAGAGTCCCTTCCCTCTGGCCCCTGTCTCTCTTACAATACAGGAAATCTGACCTCGCTCAACAGGACCTCAAAGTAACAGCATCTTCTCCTTCTATCTACCTCCTGTCATGCTAGAAACTGAGTATAAATTTTGGTCTTTTAGTTCATCCCTCTACAGCCACTTCTCTTTCTTCTGGCAACCTCCGGAATCCTACTAGCGGTCAACAGTAGTGTCCCCAGACAGACACTTAAGCAGCACAAGCCTGCCTCCGCCAGAGAGGTTTATAGGCTTCTGACCAAGAGAATCCATCAGCAGCCACAGCTGGCCTGACGCTGGAGCGTAAATTCATGCATTCACAACTCACGCAGCAAACGCTTGTGAAGTTATCATGTTCTAGACGCTGGGAAAAAAGACACAAACGAAGCACAGTACCTACCCACAGGTTGCTTGCCATCTAGCAATGGAGACAGACAGGTAAACGAATGATTCCTGATAGAGAATGAGGGGCAGAGAGTTACAGGGATCGGTCATAGCAACGGGGGTCCCACATGCCCCCTCCACCCTCAGAGCCAGCAATGGAAAATATCCCTTCAGTCAAAGACCCTTTCAAGAAGGGCCAGGTCCCATAAAATACTAACCTGATAAGGTCAGGCCCACCTGGGTAGTCTCCCTTTTGAGCAACATGAAGTCAACTGATTAGCAACCTAATCACAGGAGTGATATTTCATCACAGTCACAGATTCTACCCAAACTCAGTCAGGAGCTGGTAATCTTGAGGGCTACATCCGTTTCCTGTTGCTGCCCTCACAAACTACCACAAATTCAGTGGCCTAAAACATCATACATCCATTATCTCACAGTTCTAGAGATCAGAAACCTCCTATGGTTCGCCTGGGCTGAGTTCCTTCTGGAGGCTCTAGTAGAGTCTGTTTCCTGGTTTCTCCCAGCTTCTAGAAGCCGCCTGCATTCCTTGACTCAGGTCCCCTCCTCCATCCCCAAATGAGCATCACAACACATTCAGCCTCTGCTTCCACCGTTTCTCCCCCCTTCTCTGACTCTCTTGCCTCCCTCTTCCACTTTTAGGGATCCTTATGAGAACATTGCACCCACTGGATAATTCAGGATGACCTTCCCATCTCAAAATCCTTAACTCCATCACACCTACAAAGTCCCTTATGCCATGTAAGGCAGGTTCCAGGGATTAGAATATGGACGTCTTTGGGGACCACTATTCTGTCCACCACAAGGACCATCTTAGAATCTTACCTACCACAAAGCTATATTTTCTGTATTCGCATCAGAGCAATTTATGCGTTATATCAATTTGTAAGAATGTGTAGCATTTCTTAATGTATTTTGCTCTTATTATTCCAAATCATTTATGTCTAAAATCTATTTTCCCATTGACTTTCTTTCCTTTCTCTCTAACTGTATCATTGTTTGCTCAGTAAAACCTTGTTGCCTTTTAATGTTATGTGTTCGACAAGAGCCGCCTTGCCGCTAACGACATTGGCCATTTCCTCAACATACAGAAAAATACCTGTTCTCCACAGCTAGGATAAACGCACTATTCTGTTCTCTTCCTGATTTGTATTTTGTTATTCTTTATTTCTTTCATTGGATCATTTGGGAGTTTTTTTCAATGTAGAAAAATGAAGCATGGAGCTAATGTCTCAATAACATTTCTTATTTTGAGATTACTTTCAATATTGTTGTTTTATTTCCCATTTTTCATATTCTGCATTTTAATAGTGAGAATCACTTTGCAGAAGGTATGGTCTATCCTATGGTCATTTTTCAAAGCACAAATATCGAGTAATGCCATGGAGAGATTTTCAGTTTGCAAATATATTTTTTAATCTTTCAGTTACTAAGTTCATCATCATTACTTTTAAGCATTTCCAGTCATCATTGCCGTCATCATCATCATTGTCATCATCGTCTTATTGACATAATCTGTGTGTTCTTGCCAGTTTTTCCCCCAGATGGCTTTCGCTACCAGTTCACCAGATTTTGTTAACTACTTCATTGAGTTATGATAATAAAGAAAGCAAATTCATCTTTCTTATTTTTAAACTTTTCCAGCAACTAGAGAGATTAGCTTTCCATTTCTTCCTCTGTCCTCATTCTATTAAGGTTTCATAATTTTCCTTGAATATATTTCTTATATGGTAGATTAAATTAATTCTCATGTATTTAATGATTTTCTGTCACAGTCACAACTAATTTAGCGTGTATTCAGGAAATCATAATAATGAAAATGATTTTTCAACTCGCTTCAGTTTCTACCACTTTTTGATTGATTTCTGTGAATTTTCCCAGTAGAGCAAAACCTTGGCATTCATGGATCAAACAGTCACAGTTTCAATCACTTGCAAGAGACCCCAAAATGTCATGGTATGTAACCATTTATCATTTTGCTGGGGTTCAAAATTGAGTCATTCCCACTGCAAGAATGCTGTTCAGGAGAAAGTCATTTTGCAAAAGGGAACAGCCAACCACCCGGCACAGGAGTCTCGACATGGATTTATTGTTATCTATATACGGAATACTTTCATAAAGTGATACAGTTTTATTTCTTCGTGTAAGAAAAAGGTAAAATAACTCTATAGAAGCCAACTGCTAATACTAGAGTGAAGACACTTAAGCAAGGGACAATCTATCACATATTTTAGTTTAGTATTTCCCCAACCGTGCTCTACTGAAAACTGTTCCCAACATTAACGGTTCTGACAAAAAGGAGGAAGAGGAGGAAGGGGAGGGGGAGGGGAGCAGAAGATAGAAAGGCGGAGATCCCAAATGAGTTTAGGAACTGCTGGCTGTCACACATCCCTCCCTCCCCAGTGCTGTCACTTGCAGACTGACCGTGATCACTGGCGCATTAAAGCCTCTGGGAAATCTTGCAATTAATAAATTCATTTTATTTTGTTTAACTCCATGTCTCTCAAACTTACTCAAGAACAGTTTTCTCACGGCACATAATGTACCATGAGACACTAGTCTGGCATTCACAGAGGCTCCTAATGATTCATCGAATGATTAAAGGTAAAAAGTCATTGAAAACATTTCTGCTCCATCGAACCTCACTTTTACAGAAGATATTATATGCAACGACAATATTCTTGAATTGGGGTTTTCCAAAGGTTTTACAACTTATTTTGCATACGAATGCATTCAAATCATCCGCAAATGTAATATTTTCCTTTCTTCACTTTTCCTTTTTTGTGCAATTCGTTTGTCTTTCTTTCTGCGTAACAATTTCAGCGATTTTATACTCTGCTGCTTGTTTGTTTTACTTTATTTGCTCATTTAACAAACCCATTTTTAGTGTTTGCTATATACTGTTCTAAGTGTTTATTAAGAACGACTCAGGTACCTAAAAAGTCCCCATGAGTTAGGTGTCATTATCCTTATTTTATAGGTCAGGAAACTGACTTTTCAAATGATGGTGAGGCATTCTTCTTGCCTAGATCCTTTTTGTTAAGAAAACTGCCACTAATATTTTCCTTTAGTAATATTATTGAGTCTAATTGGGAATATAAACTTCATATCATGTAAAAAAAGAAAATCTCTGTTCTTTTTTATTTGTTTTTCAAGGTACTTTTAGTCAATATTAATTATCAAATTGTGCTGAATACCTTTCTTAGCCTCTATTAAGATAATTACGTTTTCTATCACTTTTCGGTTAATGTTATTCGGTTAATGTTAGTATGATGCTAGCTTTGTTTTCCTGAGGCTAATAGCCCTCAGTTATAATGGATTACGTTTTTGTGTGTTGTTGTGTTTTCTGGGTTAAGATTAATATTTTATTTCTCAACTCATAAATGAGATTGGGCAAACATTCCTTTCTTTAAGGGGTGGGGTGAAAATCACATTTGTCTCAGTCAATTCAATGCATAAAAATTTATGAAGTGGCTACCATGTCACTCTGCACTAGACATTATAGAACATGAAAGATTCAAAATGAGCATAATATGAGAGAACACAGAAGGAAAGATGACTTTCTATAACCATATAGGAAAAAGAATCACATTAGAGAAGACATTGTCAATGATTTTGAGAACTTTATAAATGCCCAGAATCTGTTTAACTTCACACTTTTTGTTTTCTACCATTCCATTTTGGTTCCTCCAAAAACCTAAGCTACTATTTAAATGC